>SMDT01000742.1:0-140775 GCA_005392925.1 Aquilaria sinensis
ATTTGCACAAGAAACCTATTGGGCTTTTGAATGTTAACGATCTTCTTTACAGGTCTAATATCTTTTGTGGATTATGCAGTGCAGAAGAATTTTATATCAAGAGTAGCATGACGAATCCTAATATCTGCAAAAACTGCTGAAGAATTACTTGATAAAATGCAAGCTTTTGTTCCTGAACCAGATCCAGCAATGATTCAGATAGACTGGACGCGACAGTCTTTCCCGAACAGTTCGATCCCATAATAGTCCTCTACTAACCCTGTTGAAATATTGTGGAAGAAGAAGCGATTCCGATCCGTTTTGCTTGTCCTTTAGTTTTATTATCAGCATTTTCTTTCGTGTTTTAGTTTTTCTTTTCAAGGGAATTTCTTTCTTTTATCTTATAAGATAGTCTCGTCCATGCTGATATTAAAACCATAGGACAATGCCTTTAGGTTGGAATGGCTGAGTAAAGAGTAATTTTTATTGCTCTTGAGACGCATCCTATTAGGTCTACTAGGCATAACATTTTGGGGTAGTTAAGCTTCAACCTTATTTGGATGACATATCTCTCAAGCGAATCTATATTTACTGAAGAAAATATTAGATGAACCTTGGATATTGATTCCAAACATCCGTTCCCTTTACATAATTTGTCAGTGTTATTGTCATCATCAAGATTCACTCATTTTATCGAAGTCTAAATTTTTGCACTCGCCTATTATGAAAATTCACACTTTCGAAGAAAATTATTCCAATTTCAATTGCTTTCATATAAATTTCGCTCGAGGTCCTAAGGAAAGCTCCTTAGCCTCAAAATCAATTTTCATCATCGGGGTTTTAAGGATGGAACCTTTGCCTCGAAATCAATCAATTTTCATTCAACGGTAGGACTGCTCCTATCGTCGGGGTTTTAAGGATGGAACCTTTGCCTCGAAAACAATCAATTTTCCTTCAACGGTAGGACTGCTCCTATCGCCGGGGTTTTAAGGATGGAACCTTTGCCTCGAAAACAATCAATTTTCATCGGGGTTTTAAGGATGGAACCTTTGCCTCGAAAACAATCAATTTTCATCATCGGGGTTTTAAGGATGGAACCTTTGCCTCGAAAACAATCAATTTTCATTCATCGGGGTTTTAAGGATGGAACCTTTGCCTCGAAAACAATCAATTTTCATTCATCGGGGTTGTAAGGATGGAACCTTTGCCTCGAAATCAATCAGTTTTCATTCATCGGGGTTGTAAGGATGGAACCTTTGCCTCGAAATTAATCACTTTTCATTCATCGGGGTTGTAAGGATGGAACCTTTGCCTCGAAATCAATCAATTTTCATTCATTGGGGTTGTAAGGATGGAACCTTTGCCTCGAAATCAATCAATTTTCATTTCCTATCGTCGGGGTTGTAAGGATGGAACCTTTGTCTCAAAATCAATCAGTTTTCATTTATCGGGGTTGTAAGGATGGAACCTTTGCCTCGAAATCAATCAATTTTCTTTCAACGGTAGGACTGCTCCTATCGCCGGGGTTTTAAGGATGGAACCTTTGCCTCGAAATCAATCAATTTTCAATTCAATCAGGATTTCCTATCGTCGGGATTTTAAGGATGGAACCTTTGCCTCGAAAACAATCAACGGTAGGACTGCTCCTATCGTCCGAGGTTTTAAGGATGGAACCTTTGCCTCGAAAACAATCAATTTTCCTTCAACGGTAGGACTGCTCCTATCGCCGGGTTTTAAGGATGGAACCTTTGCCTCGAAATCAATCAATTTTCATTCAACGATCAATTTCCTATCGCGAGGATTTTAAGGATGGAACCTTTGCCTCGAAATCAATCAATCAATTTTCCTCAACGATAGGACAGCTCCTATCGCGGGGTTTTAAGGATGGAACCTTTGCCTCGAAATCAATCAATCAATTTTCCTTCAACGATAGGACTGCTTCCTATCGCCGAGGTTTTAAGGATGGAACCTTTGCCTCGAAATCAATCAATTTTCATTCAACGGTAGGACTGCTCCTATCGTCGGGGTTTTAAGGATGGAACCTTTGCCTCGAAAACAATCAATTTTCCTTCAACGGAGGGGTTTTACCTTTACCTCGCTCCTATTGCCGGGGTTTTAAGGATGGAACCTTTGCCTCGAAATCAATCAATTTCATTCATCAATTTCCTATCGTCGGGATTTTAAGGATGGAACCTTTTTCCTCGAAAATAATCAACGTAGGACTTCCTATCGTCGGGGTTTTAAGGATGGAACCTTTGCCTCGAAATCAATCAATTTTCCTTCAACAGTAGGACTGCTCCTATCGCCGGGGTTTTAAGGATGGAACCTTTGCCTCGAAATCAAACAATCAATCAATTAGTCCATCTTACAACGATAGGAGCTTTCCTATCGTTGAGGTTCTAAGGACCTTTCCTTAAACCTCAAACAATCAATCAATTAGTCCATCTTACAACGATAGGAGCTTTCCTATCGTTGAGGTTCTAAGGACCTTTCCTTAAACCTCAAACAATCAATCAATTATTCAGTCCATCTTACAACGATAGGAGCTTTCCTATCGTTGAGGTTCTAAGGACCTTTCCTTAAACCTCAAACAATCAATCAATTAGTCCATCTTACAACGATAGGAGCTTTCCTATCGTCGAGGTTCTAAGGAGAGTTCCTTAAACCTCAAACAATCAATCATCAATTTTTCTTCAAACGATAAGAGAGTTCCTTATCGCAGAGGTTCTAAGGTAGGGCCCTTAACCTCAAACTTTCAACGATAGGAGAGTTCCTATCGTTGAGGTTCTAAGGAGCTTTCCTTAACCTCACTCAATCAATTTTACTTTCAACGATAGGAAAGTTCCTATCGTCGAGTATCAATTTTCTCTTCAACGATAGAAGAGTTCCTATCACAGAGTTTTTCTAAAAGAATATTCCATAACCTCAGAATTTAGGCGGTGAGAAGGTTCTCAATGCCTAGCTAAGTCGGACGAAATTTGATAACTACTTTGCATACATCATGTCCTATGAAGCATGCAAAGGGGGGCAGCTGTTGACACCCAATTTCGTCCGACCTTCATAAAAAAAATTAATTAATTAAAAAATATTAATTAAAAATTAATTAAATTAAAAATAATATTATATATTTATTGATAAAAATTAATTTAGGGAGGGGCATTTTTGTTTTATAAGTTTAGTCAAAATATAATAATATATATATCTGTTTGTGTGTGTTTAAAAAATATTATTATTAATTAATTAAAAAAATTAATTAGTTAAAAATCAAATCAAATCAAATCAAAAATATATATGTAACAAAAAATATATATATATAATAAAATAAATAAATAATAATAAAAAATTAAAAATATCTTCCTTCTCGATCCTTCTGAGGGGGATTATTAAACGGGGGCACTCGGCCTCTCTCAGGGAAGCAGACAATCACTCTCGGACTCTTCTCGGCAGCTCTGATCTCTCTCGTCTCCCGGGGA
Source organism: Aquilaria sinensis (assembly GCA_005392925.1). Taxonomy (NCBI): domain Eukaryota; kingdom Viridiplantae; phylum Streptophyta; class Magnoliopsida; order Malvales; family Thymelaeaceae; genus Aquilaria; species Aquilaria sinensis. The sequence goes on from SMDT01000742.1 coordinate 3,453, forward strand.
GGATCTCCCTTTCTCTCTTCTCTCTTCCAGACTTTCTCTCTCTCTCTCCCTCTCGCAACAGCCAGCTCTCTTCTTCTTCTCCTCCTTCTTTCTGCCATAACCACCGTCTTCTCTCCCTAAAACGAAACTCTCTTCTTTCTCTCCCTTCCCTTCTCTATCTCACGACTCTCATCTCTCTCGCCTGGGGGACATCTCTCTCTTTGGTCGCCTTCCACGAATCACGCTCCAAACGCCCAGCTGTTCCTCGTCCCCCCCCCCGCCCCCCCTGCCATCGCTTCTTCCGCCGTCTCGAGTGCCCGCCGTGCTCCCCCTGCTTCGTGCTCCATCGTCCCGCGCCTGCGCTCCAGGCTCTCTCGTGCCTCGCCTCCCCTGCTAGATCGCCCCCGTGCTGCTGCTCTCTCTCCCCCGCGTCGCTCACCCGTTCGCCCGGCCAGCCGTCGCATCCAGCTCCTGACGCTGCGCCCGCCAAGCTCCTCCAGTTTCCGGCCTAGCCCTCCGGCTGTTGCTCTCCCTCCGCCGCGCAATCGCCACCCCCTTCCCAGCTGCATAGCCATCCCATCGCTGCAGCGCCACCGTCGCGAGAAGAGGAAGAAGTAAAAACGCTGGCAGACGCGTTTTTGCGTTTTGACTAAGTCAAAGTTGCTTTTTTTTTTGGGTAAAATTCTGTTTTGACCTTAGTTTTCTTTATTTTATCCATTCAAGTCACTAACTTTGTTTTATTCGCAGATTAAGCATTGACAACAGTTTTCTTTTGTTCCTTTCTTATTTGTTTGTTTTGCTCACTCTACCTTTACGTGAACCATATGTTATTGCAGGAATCTAATTACATAAATCTAGCATTAAAATAAATTTTTATTATAAGTAATAAAAAAATTTTATTTTATTTTAATTTTGAGTTAGATTTTTCTTTACGTTATATTATTAAAAAAAGAATTATATGTGCTATGAACTTATACATATTTTCTTCGTTATAAAAAAATAATAATTTATTAAAATTTTTCATCTCTTATTAAACTTTAATATTTTTTATCAATAAAAATTTTATCTAAAGAATTGCTCTAAATTTTAGAAATTATGGATCAAATTATTTTAGTTAACCGTAGACTTTAAAATATTGATGCTACAAAAATTCAATAATTAAATTAAATTTTATTAATTTCCATATCCGGATGATCCGGTAGGATCTACGGTTTGGAAAGTATCAACATTTTTTTTAAATTAAATAAAAAGATAAAAATCCATATTTTTACGATATGGATTAAAATTTTGTCAAATTTCGTGTCCAAATGACTCGGCAGAGTCCATGGTTCGGAATCAAATTTTCCGTGTCCAAATGACTCGGCAGAGTCCATGGTTCGGAAGTATAAAATTCTATACAAATTAACTTAAAAATCCACATTTTAACTAATTCAGTTACAATTTCTAAATTAACTGAAAATTATTTAAAAGCAAGTAAAACAAAATTAAAATCAACTAAGGTGCCAATTTTGGGCGCTATAACAATATTGTTTTAGCGTAACCGTACTCCCGATCCCCGAACTCTCGCAGACCAATTTTAAGGTGACCAATCGACCTAAGAAAACTGATTGGTGGCGACTCCAGAAAACCCGACGTTGCTACACCCTCTTAGCTGCAGGCCTATCTTCATTATGCTTAGTACGGCTTTCGACGCATCCATCAGATGCAGGCTCATCTGACTCTGACCCAGGTTCATAATCCGACTCTGCTTCTGAGTCATCTTCCTCGATTTCCTCATCCTCGTCAATCAAACCATAAGAATGTAAACCTTCGTCACCAACAATGTCTTCATGCTGCACATCATCCTCCGCATCATCTCCTTCTGATTGGGATTCGGTACCAACTTCATCGCTCTCATCTCCATCACTGATGGAACCTTCATCCTGCACCACTTCTTTCCCACGACGACGATGTTGCATGTGTTCCAAGCCAGTGTCTCCAGTTGTTCCGCCACATGACACCTGCAATTAAATGAATATATCATTAATATGTCATACATGACAACAAACTTTTATATAGGTTTCAAAGAGAATTTCTTCACATCCTTCCACATTTTGTCCGTTACAGCCTTCTTTAGACCTGTCACCAAGCGCAGTAACTTCTCCACAGTGTCCCTTTTCACCTATACATAACATTTTCAAATCAAAAGATCAGCGTGGAATGGGATTGAGTACAACAACGTATAAGATGACAAACTTACAGATTTTATCGAAGGATCAAGTGGTAGACCCTCAACATCTTCATCATCAATGCTAGGAATTTTTAGGAGTTTAGCCTCTCCTGTTTCCAGATCTGGGAGCAACATAGATGTACCTGGTAGCTGTATTTCAGAACCTTCTACTGTAGTGTCTATTTCTCGTGCAACAGTTGACATAGATGTCCCACCAACCCCACTGGTAGATGCACCTGGGTCCCCACCTTTCATGGCTTCGGCAAGCTCCTTCATCATGCCCTCCCACCACAACTAAAATGTACCAGAAAACATAATTGTTGAATTATTATCCCATAATGATCCTGCAACTGCTGCTGTCAGTTTTGCACCATGCCACTTTTGGTTGAACATAAATGTTGGAGGTGGGTTCGGGATGGTCTTGTCATGCACTGGCCGATAGCTAATGTGTTGTCTGAACACCCTCTCACCTAAAAACCAGGCTCTACCACATGAGCTTTCTAGTAAAATTCGACACCTTGTTGCACCTAAACTTTCACTAACGTACTGTGGTAGGTCATCCATGTACTTCTCCCATGGCCACATTTTCACCGCCGCCCTGTGTACTGTTTTAAATAGCTTTATATACACTTCAGTATCATATGGCATGCCCCCCAAATGTCCCTCAGCATAGTACTTTGCTCTAGGATATGTCCCATCTCCGCTCAAATTTAGGTTAGGCCCAATATCCATGAAATGCTCGCACGCCCATGTCTGTGGTTACAAATAATTCATATTGAACATGATCATCTAATAATCATTTTTTAAATGTAACTGATGTACATAATAAAATAAAGTAATTCACGTATATAATAGTTACCTGCCATGACTGCCAAAACCCATCACTCCCTTGAGCACCCCTGCTCAGACCATCCATATATAAGTAAAGATTAGCCAATGCATCACTTCCCCAATTATACTTTCCCAGTTGGGATGTACTTGCTACAACTGAAATCCACCATGTGTAAAAACTACTCGTGCTTGTATCACAGAATATAGTTGTGCCAAGAAAAGTTGCTAGGAAAACACGGACCAAATGATTCTTTCTCTCCATAGTATTTGATCTGTAACCTTTATACGTCTCAAGTACTAACTTAAAAGTCACCTTCCTTTTGTTATGGAATATCTCCCAACCATCACCGACTAATAGTTGCAGGTGGGAGGCATCTGCACATATTTCCATATCAATAGGAATTGGATCGCCACTGCAGCGCAAACCGGTTATTGCGTAAAATCTACAGGTGTCATGGTCATCTCTCCGATAGATGGGAAGTGAAATGTGTGTGTAGTATTCTACCAAAAGTGACTAAGTGCACGAATTAAGTGTCTGTCACAGTATGTGGATTTCAATGTTTTGACTGTATTGAACATACCCGTTGTTCTTATTATATCTTTCACAGTTTTTGGAAACCCATCAAACCACTCCAACAATGGCTTCACGCTTCTATGTCCACGGTATGCACTTAGCCTATTCTATAAATATCAAATTAAAATTAAGAATATAAGATCTTAATGTAAATTGAAATCTAACATAAAATAGCAAGCGTTTCACAGAGATATTCTTAAACAGAGCAAGCGTTTCACAGAGATATTCTTAAACAGAGTTTTGATATCATTATCTCATTACAAATTATATATTAAAATTATATAGTTAATGTATTCGGTTACATATCGCATTATTTGAAGTTTTATCGCATTTTTATAATACTATTGCTTTTCATAGTTACTTCACCATTTAAAATTATTCTCACTCCAGTTATATTTTACTGGCTTTTATAATATTTATGTATTCTTTTCAATTATGTTACCACTTTCATAATGAATATTATCGCATTTTCTTACCTTTTTATTCTGTAATTTTTATAATTGTTATCATATTTTTAGATGTTTTATGATATTTTAAAAATCTGTATCATTTTTTGTAAATATTATACCCTTTTGTAAATTAATAGTCACATATTAATAATTATTATCGCGTATTTAAAATTTATAATTACTTATCATTTTTTCAATTATTTATCACTTTCTATATATGATCAGTTTTTCCGAATACTTTTCCCTTTTTTGTACGTTATTATCACTTTACTTTATTTAATGGTTTTATTAAAATATTTATTATATTTTACGCTTTTCAAAAATATTTACAAATTTCTTTTCCACTGTTATCGCTTTTCTATATTTAGTCGCTTGTTTTGATAATGAATCGGTTTTATATCAATATTTTCATTTTTTACTGCCATTTTTAAATATTTATTGCATTTTGTAGGTTTTGCATCAATTTTCTGTTGTCAATCGTAAAAAAAAATATTTTAACTTTTTTCAAGATTGCTAATTTTTTTTATTATTTTACCACTTTTTGTATATTTAATCACTCTTTTTTATATTTCCTAACTTTTTCAAGAATTATTTCCCCTATTTCCAATTTTACTCACTTTTTTATTTTTTATCACTTTTTTATTATATTTTTCAACTTTTTTTTTATTTCAGTCCTAATTTTTTTGCTCGCGTTTTTTATATTTTTCAACTTTTTTTTTATTTCGGTCCTAATTTTTTTACTCACGTTTTTTAATATTTCTGGTATTTTATAGGTTTGGTATGAATTTTTAAACATTGACCAATTTTTTTATTTATATTTTATCACTTTTTGTACATTTAATCACTTTTTTTATATTTTTTCGCTTCTTTTAAATTTTTTTTCACTTTCCCTATTACTAATCGCTTTGATTCTATTTTTATTCATTTTTTTTTCATTTTTATCAATTTCTTATTTTTAATCAATTTTTTTAATTTTTAAACGCCTTTTTCTTGTTTCCAATCGCTTTTGTTTTCTTTTCATCGCTTTTTTTATTTTTTTCATATTTAATAAAATTTTTTATATTTGATCGCTTTTCAAAATTTCTTTTTTCACTTTCCCCATTAATAATCGCTTTGTTTCTATTTTTATTCACTTTTTTATTTTTTATAATTTTCTTATTTTTAATCACATTTTTAAATTTTTTATCATTTTTTTAATTTTTAATCACTTTGTTTCATTTTTAATCGCCTTTTTAAATTTTCAATCGCTTTTTTAAATTTTTAATCTCCTTTTTGATTTTTAATCACTTTTTTTTATTTTTAATCACTTTTTTAATTTTTAATCATTTTTTTTAATTTTTAATCACGTTTTTTAAATTTTTATCATTTTCTTAATTTTTATCTTTTTTTTATTTTTATCGCTTTTTCTAATTTTTAAACGTTTTTTCCTAAACGCTTTTTTTTACTTTTCCCATTAGTAATCGCTTTCTTTATATTTTTATTCACTTTTTTAATTTTTTATCATTTTCTTCTTTTTAATCATTTTTTTTAATTTTTTATCATTTTTTCTAATTTCTAATCGCTTTTTTTTAATTTTCAATAGCTTTTTAAAATTTTTATCATTTTCTATTTTTTTCACTTTTTCTAATTTTTAATCATTTTTTCCTGAACGCTTTTTATTTTTTCCAAACACTTTTTCTTATTTTTCTAACGCTTTTTTCCCGTTTTCATCGCTTTTTTAATTTTTAATTTTTAACCTCAATTTGTATTACATTTTCGGATTGTAATCGTTCTTTCAAATTAACCTAACATACTTTTTCTTTCTCTCACTTCATACATATAGATTCCCTTAAATATAAACTATCCAATATATTTACCAGTAAATTTATCAATTAAAATGAAAACATGAAAATAAATTTAACTAACATCACAGCAAATTTAGCAGTTAAATTCGAAATAATAAAATTACAGTAAAATATAAACTCACTGGATGCGCTGGATGAGAAACGTGAGACTCTGGTTCAAAGTAGATGGTTGTGGAAGGAAGAAATTTCTTGCGAGGAGTTAGTCGCTTGATCATTGATTTACTGAAATCGCATGGTAATTGCTTAATATAATCGCCCGTACCACTGTGAGACATTGTTTGTTTCTATATGAAACGTAGGAATAAGGAAATTGAGGAGAGGGAAGAGATGTAAGTTGCGGTAATTGTAAGAAATGAGGAAGATTAAATAGTGTAGTTATAGTATAGGTAATAAATAATGAAGTTATTGAGGTAGATGGTTAAATTTAAAAGAGTGGTTGGGGAGGTGAAATTAGGGAGTAAAATTTAAAACGGTGGTTGGAGAAGTAAAAATAATGGTGCTGGTGGGGGGAACCAAGTTAAAATATAGTTGCAGAAAAATTTAATACGTGGGACACATATTAATGGGATAATTACAAGATTTCTCTATATTTTATTTAACTTGACAACGTTACCTATATGTTTAAAACTTATACATAACTCATGTTTATTTTATAATATTGTTATTATTCGCTTCAATAACGTTTTTTCATCCAACACATTTTACAAAAACTGGGAAATAACTAGGTTACTTTCAAGGTAACCTAAAAATTGTACCGGGTCATATAGAAGGTACCTTCGTTTTGACCGGGTCACTTTTAAGGTAACTGAAAAATATGACCGGGTCACCTCGAAGGTAACTTCATAGTGACCAGGTCACTTTGAAGGTACCTTCTTGTGACCGGGTCACTTTGAAGGTAACCTAAAAATGTGACTGGGTCACATGGAAGGTACCTTTGTTGTGATCGTATCATTTTGAAGATAACCTAAAAATGTGACCGGGTCACGTTGAGGGTACCTTCGTTGTAACCGGGTCACTTTGAAGGTAACCTAAAAATATGACCGGGTCACTCGAAGGTACCTTCGTTGTGACCGGGTTAACTTGAAGGTAACCTAAAAAAGTGATCGGGTCACATGGAAGGTACCTTCGTTGTAACCGGGTAACTTTGAAGGTAACCTAAAAATGTGACCGGGTCACGTCGAAGGTACCTTCGTTGTCACCGGGTCACGTTCAAGGTAACCTAAAAAATGTGACCGGGTCACGTTGAAGGTAACCTAAAAATATGACCGGGTCATATGGAAGTTACCTTCGTTGTAACCGGGTCACGTTGAAGGTAACCTAAAAAATGTGACCGGGTCACGTTGAAGGTACCTTCGTTGTAACCGGGTCAGTCTGAAGGTAACCGAAAAATGTGACCGGGTCACGTTGAAGGTACCTTCGGTGTAACCGGGTTACTTTGAAGGTAACCTAAAAATGTGACCGGGTCACATTGAAGGTACCTACCTTGTGACCGGGTCACGTTTGAAGGTCTAATGTGACCGGGTCACATTTTGAAGGTTACCTTCATTGTGTGACCGGGTCACATTGAAGGTAACCTAAAAATGTGACCGGGTCACATCGAAGGTTACCTTACAAGTGACCCGGTCACAATGAAGGTACCTTCCACGTGACCCGGTCACATATTTAGGTTACCTTCCAAGTGACCCAGTTACAACGAAGGTACCTTCAGCATGACCCGGTCACATATTTAGGTTACCTTCAAAGTGACCCGGTCACAACGAAGGTACCTTCATTATTACCCGGTCACATATTTAGGTTACCTTCAAAGTGACCCGGTCACAACGAAGGTACCTTCAACGTGAACCGGTCACATTTTTCGGTTACCTTCAAACTGACCCGGTTACAACGAAGGTACCTTCTATGTGACCCGGTCACATTTTTTTGTTACCTTCACAGTGACCCGGTCACACCGAAGGTACCTTAGAAGTGACCCGGTCATATTTGTACGTTACCTTGAAAGTAACCCGGTCACAATGAAGGTACGTTCAACGTGACCCGGTCACATTTTTAGGTTACCTTCAAAGTGACCGGGTCACATCGAAGGTACCTTCGAGGTGACCCGGTCACTTTTTTAGGTTATCTTCAAACTGACCTGGTCATAACGAAGGTACCTTCGATGTAACCTGGTTACATTTTTAGGTTACCTTCAAAGTGACCGGGTCACGTCTAAGTTACCTTGAACGTGACCCGGTAACAACAAAGGTAGCTTAAGCGATAAACGGTAAGAAAAAGCGATTAAATGTAAAAAAAAAAGCGATAAAATTAAAAAAAAAACGATTAAATGTATAGAAAAGCGATAAAATTAAGAAAATGTGATAAATATTAAAAAAATTGACAAATATTTTTAAAAGGCAAATAAAAAATTATTTATTACATTTTATAATTATTTATCACTTTTTTATTTTTAATAGCTTTTTAAAAAAATTTACCAATTTTTTAACATTTCTCACTTTTTTAAATTTTATCACTTTTTTTTACAGTTAATCATTTTTTTAAAGAAATTTCACTTTTTAAACTTTTTTTTTTTTACTTTTTAGAAATATTTATTGTATTTTAAAATTTTTTATCACTTTTTTTCTTCCCTCTTCCTGACCTGTTATCCCAGTAACACGGTTTCCCATTTCTCTACAAAGTCAAGATCAACGGTTACGATTAGGGGACATGGTTACCCCATTTTTAGGGGTGGGTATTGTAGAATCTTCCGTTAGTGCAGCTTAGGGCTTACAAGAGGAGGGTTTCTATAACTTTTGCAAAACAAAAAACTATTCCGTGTGCGATCCCGATGTTATATAACATGGATAGCTTGGTATTGGTCGCCACGTGTCCTATGCCGCGCCGGCAGTGCGGAATTGTCCCAGTTCCGAACCGAGGGGAACGTGTTGGTCAAAATCAAATCAAAAGTCAAATTCTTAGACTAGAGTGAAGCAACCCCCGCTCTTTCGCTTTTCCTTCTCGCCACCTTCTCAAATCCAAACCCTTATATGCTATGCCCACTCCGGGCCTGACCTTCTTCAATTCCAATTCTTTGCCAAAATCAATCCACTTCTATGGCTGCCCTTTCTCGGACTATCGAAATCACCATTCTATCTGCCCACGACCTGCGAATCGATAACAAGCCCGTGAAGAAGAACCCCTACGTTGTCGTCTCCACCGACCCCTTTAACCGCTTCGCCACCCATCCCGATGAATCCGGCGGAAGCTATCCCTCCTGGAACCACAGCCTTGTCCTAGACCTTCCGCCAGCCGCACGCTTCCTCGCTCTTGATGTCAGGTGCAAGACATTCTCCGGCCACAGGGCCGTCGGATCTGTCAGCGTTCCCATTTCGGACTTCGTCAGCGGGTTCTCGCCGGTGAACTTCTTGCAGTTCTTGAGTTACAGGTTGAGGGACGGGAGAGGGCGCAAGAACGGGATCATCGATTTCTCCGTGAAGGTGATGCGTCCGCCGGAGCGCGTGGTTGCGGGGACAGAATTTCCAGCGAAAGGGATCGAGAAGGGTTCCCCCGGAGGAGTTGCGATAGGAGTGCCTGTATGGAGTCCGACCGTCTATCCTCCACCGTACCATCATCCCAGATCATCGTTTGCTTGATTTGCAAGTCTCAACTCAACTATATACTCGTAAATGATTAGTTATAGGACTAAGTACTTAATTACTACTAGTGTCATTCTTTATTATCTTAAGTGTAAATTTTAAGCGGTTTTCTTAATTGGTAAAATTTCTACCAATTTGCTGATGATTAATTGTTGATCGAAGGGAAAGAACAGGGAAAATGGAGGAATATTTAAAGATATGGGGACTCAAAATTTAGTACGTATCTCATTCTTGCTATATGCATGTAATAGACTTCTTTACGGAGGCGAATTCGTTAATAAAGTTTATGAGAGGAGAAATTTTGCCACTTAAATTTTTTTAGGGCCAAATTTCCCATTAATGTTGTCATTGTGAACAATTTTTCCATTGACTTTTAAATAATAGAAATATTTCAATTGTTTAGAAAATGTTTAATGACACAACTCTTAAACTAGTACTTAAAATGATTTTTTTAACCCCTAACTACCTAAAATTTTTCACAATACCCAAATGAGTCAAAACTCTGTGTAAAACTCTGTGTTTGATCATACACTCCATTGATTGTCACCAAGCAACCTTTCATCGCTACTATCATCAATTCTTTATTATAAAACTGCAATTTAGTTCCACCTGCATTAATTAAACTTTGTTTGATTAGGATTTGTTCCAAGGAATATTGTCAGGATATATAGAAAAGTTGGAGCAGCACCTAGTGGAAAGAGAGGAAGGTGGTGAGGGGTACATGAGGTTGCTGAAGTAAAGACAATGGTGAAAATGATATATTAAAAAATGTAAGAAACCAGGTTGTTAGGTTAAAAAAAACCTTGAAATTGAAACTTACATTGTTCTCATTTTTTTTTTTCATATTTGGTACATAAGTAATTTTAACTATTGGTGATATATTTGCTCCCAACACAAAATGTTGATAGCAAATTTGCGCGTTTTGAAAAATTAATGGTAAATTTGCTCGCAAAAATGTTCAATAACAAAACTACTCTTCCCATAAACATTAGAATATATATATCAAAGCTTACAAATTTGCATATAATATAATGATTGAAAAAAATAGAGGAAAAATAAAAAAAGTTTTGATTTAATGTTTATTTTTTTCTATCATTAATTGATCCGCTTCAATAAAATATAGAAAAGATGAACGAAATGTTCATGTTATGTAGAATATAAAAAGAAAAATTTTCATTTTAACCTGTAAACTTATATATTTCTTTTCACTTAACTCATTGATTTTATCTTGTGCTCAACTAACTCATTAATTTTCTCATACGTTTGAAAAGAAAAGAGAATGACAAAAAAAAAATTGAATCCTAGATCGCAAAATGTATAAAAGTTCAAAAGTCAACATAGAACTTTTATCATTCTTATTATTGATGGATAGAAGAGACTAATTCATTTTTTATTAGAGTAAAAAGAGAACATTTTTTTGTTTCAAAAGACACAATAAAAATTATAAGGGTCCAACTAAAGAATTATAGGGATCCAATTACTAAATTATGTATCATTTATTAATATCCTTTTTAAAAAAGGGTTGCATGTACGCCATGTTTACAATATAGATCGGCCACTGGCTGCATGTGCATTTTTTTTTATTGAAGACCTTTAATATTCTGCAGCCACAGAGTATACATCCTTAGTTTCAACTTTCAACAACTAGAAGAACGAAGAAACGATATCTTCTCATAGGTAAGAGGGTCTTGCTGGCGAGAATATTGACATAATAAAGTTTACAAACATTTTTAAATTGCTTCAATGAAACAAAAACTAATGTTTGATTTTTTTTTTTTCCTTTTTTACTCTCCTATGACTCCTTTTTCTAATTTTCTTAAAAATTTTCATCCAAAAAAATAGTAAAAAGTTTAAACTGTAAGATCGTATTAATGTCCTATTTTGAATTCACGTTAGTAATTAACATTAAAATCTTAAAAAATTATTTATCTGTAAATTTTTATAAAATTGAAATGCAATTCCCAATTTTTAATATCAACGGTTTGATCATGGATAATAATAAATTATCCAAAAACTTTGATTCTAATTACAAAATTATCCCTGTCCTAGGTCGCCAACTTGTTCCAGGACAACCAACGTCCTCAAACAAAAGCCGTTGTTTCCACGAACACACGGGCGCCGGTCATTTTGGTACTACTTGCAAGATTGAGAACAACAGAAACATCGTCGCATCTTCCGCCCCTATTTTCCTTCTGATCAACTTCCCTACTGGACTGCTTCCTCCACATTTCCTCAAACACGAAACGACCTGCCTCCCCTCAGTCGTCTGCTGAGTTCAACTCCGGTCTTCTTCAATAAACCTGCTAGCTGCTCTGCTGACAATAATGCCACCTTTTTGTTTCTAACTTGCTATTATTTCTTTTTCAGAGACTAAAAAAGTAACTTTCGCACACCAAAATTGTACTAGTACTCGGTTCTTCTGCTGCATAAGACGCTGTCTAAGAAAAATTTGAACTCTCAACAGAAAATTGAACACAGTGCGTGAACTCATCACACTGATTAGAAGTGCTCCACAGCTATCTTTTCATACACTGCAAATTAACACTAATTTATGCCTAGTGATATATTAACAGCAAGTGGGAGAAGAAAGGCCCGGGACTTGAAAGTTCAAACTACCATTTGGATTGATGTGTCATTGTTCACGCTCCATCCCATGAGGATCCAGGACACAGATACTATGATTGGTTGTATACAAAAGCAAAGGCTGGAAGACCATCTTCCAGTGGCCATGACGAACATCTAGACCGCCTCTTCCCCAATTTTTTGATCCTCGGACTTTAGAATGTTGAACTTGCAGAGAGGGCATGTTGCATTGATGCATAACCATTTGTCTATGCAAGTAGAGTGGAAATGGTGATTGCATGGAAGTTCCCGCAGTTCTGCCCCATCTTCATAAGCAGTGAGGCAAATGCAACATTCCTGCCATGAGGTTTGCAAGTGGTTATGCTATTACGATCAGAAGAAACATCAACTCCTCTAACTTGATAATCCAGTCAACCAACTTTTTGGAAGTGGATATAGGAAAGACAACGATACTAGTCCAAACAAAGTGCTGAGATTTCAGAAGAGGCCATTTTAATAGCATCATGATACTTACAGAAGCCTCACTGGGAAGAATACGTTCAATGGGTGTATCAGCATCACATTGTGTCATTAATCCCCCATACGATTCTAGAATCGATTCTAGAACTGCTCCATTTGCTTTTTCAAAATGACTAACACTAAGGAATCTGTACTTTGGTAGTCGATTGATCTCCTCCTCTGTTGCTCCTTCCTGTTTTCAGATTCAAATTACATCAGGCAGAAAATTTTCAGTGTCTAGCTGTATTTTAAGGCCTGATAACGAGCCTATCAACGGGTTAGAATTGAGCAACATCCTGAGCTAAACAAAAACACCACATCATCCTTGTTCAATTTTTTCTTCAATGGTCAACTAGATAGAACAGTGGACAGAATTGGTACAAAAAAGGAATAGTAATGCAAAAAAGACTCTACATGCAATCCAAAATACTGATGCAAAATTCATTCTTTTCAAACCAGAAGCTTACAAACAGCAGCTGTGGGTTCTCCCTCTAGTTTCAGTGGTCATTGAGTGTGTGAGTGTGTGTGTCTCTATGTTCATGAAAATGGTACTTTGGGTACAGACATTTAGCGAGTACAACTGTAGATAAATGCCACCATAACCTTCTTTCACCATTCAGCATTAAAGAAGCAACAGAATTTTTTCTGCACATATGATGAAATGCTACTTTGAGATAAAAAAGAATTTAAAGTGAGACACCAGTAGGTATACAATGATAGATTACTGTGAAGTTCCAGTAATATGCACCCTAAGTGAATTACCCGATCTCTAAGAGCATATAAGATCGCCAATATGCATGGGAGACAGCAGCAAACAGCAATACCAACAAGGCATGCGATGAGAACACACATCATGACGAACACCACATCAAAGGCAAGAAAAGCAACACAGAGCCTGCAGTGACCAGCCACGCATCAGATCAAGTAGAATCAATGGTAAGACAGAGGTCTCAAGAAGAGAACCACCAACAGATGATCTCAGATGACAAACCAGTAGAGCTGAGGTGAATCGCGTGTCAGGGCTTCACCATCAGCAGTTACCCAGTAAAAGCCAATGACCCACCAAATGAATGAGAACATTGTGTTCGCAGACTCCAGATGCTTTCCAACACTGACACAATGAGTGCAAACAAGAATATTTGCATAAGAGTAAGTTAGATTTCAAAGCTACACAGTACCTTCTCAGTTTCAGGTAACCAAGCATCCCTAAAAGCAGTAGGCTCGGGGATACTGCAGCCACATCATATAAAACAACACTCGGCAGGAACATATGAAACAACATTCAAACAAAAGCTTATATTTTGTAAATAACATGGAAAAGGACCTCACCTTGTTTCGTTTCCGTATTGAAGGTTCTCTGTAACGCAATCCTCACACTCCCCTGCATTATCCGAAGTCGATTCCCCACCATTTTGAAATCCTAAAAACCCTCCTTCACGCCTCCTCCTATATTCCAAAATCACACACCCGACATGAAAAAGGCACTGCAGACCATACCCAGCAATCCACAGTCTCAAAGGCACTCCAGGCTTCTCATCCACACTCAAACTCAACACAACCAGCGCCACCACCACAAAGGCCAAGTTCCAAAGAACATCGAGCGCGATAATGGGCTTCGAATGCGCCCAGTCGCTCTGACGCTCCTCCAGCTGCTCCGCAGCGTTTTCCCGCACACGGACAGAGGGTTCCCGGAGCATCATCCTCCGACTGCTGGCCCGGCGCAGGAGCCTCGCAGCAGACCCCCGAAATGGAGGACTAGGGCGCCTGAGAAGACGGCGGCTCCGAAACAGGTGGTCGGCGATGGAGTTGGATAGCAGCGGCGTCGTGTCGACCCCTTCCGAAGGCGCGTTTGCAGGAAACATGTTTCGACCTCACTGCCCTCAAGAATGAAACACTTTATCCGAAAAATTGATAGAAATCGCACTCGGACTTCTGAATTTGGAGCCGGATCGAGAAAAAATTGAAAAATGTTCAGCGGGTCGATTTTGGATTTTGGTTTTATGGGTGGGAATGGTTGCACTCAGAAAAAAGATCGTAGTCTCACTTTATCCAGTGACATCATTGCCGAGCTTCTGCTTTCAGGGACGGAAATGAAAAGAAAACAAGTTGGGGGAATAGAAAGCGACAAAAGATCGGAGAGTGATGGGTTGCGGAGCCGGTAAGAGGAGAAGCGTACGAGGAGAATTCGAGCGAGGGACAGGGAAGATTCGATTCGGAATTGGAGCAGAGACGAAGGGATTCTGAATCTCTGATGGAGGATCGACGATGATTGTATTGCAATTACCGGGTCCCGAAATCGCGTCGCCTGAGCGTGCATCAGATTTCGGAATGCTTCCGTACTCGCTGCTGCAAACAAACACGTGTCCACGTCCATTCCCCGGAGCACGTATTATACTGTTCTAATCCAATCGGATATATATCAAACTAGTTTTAGCCCCAGATCAATTTATGAAGAAATTATGATTAAATTTAAAATATGAAGCACATAGATATAAAAAAAAATTAAAAACTCGGTTATTGCCATGAGAATAAAAATTAATGTAATGAAAATTTTAAATAAAATAATAGATTCCTTAAGTATATTTTAGATGTTAGTATGAGATGATACAAAATTTTACATTCATGCATTGTTTACAAAACTTTGGATTGAAAAGTGAGAAGAAGGGAAAACGTACAAATTTACAATTAACATATTGGTTATAAAGCAATTTTTTCATCGAATTTTTTTTCATCTTAAATTTATTATTTATCTTTTTTATTAGATCAATTTTACTCCTATCCCTTAAAAATGTTGGTGGCAAATTTGTAACAAAAAGAAAGACATCAATAGCAAAATCGCACTATAGCCAAAATGATAGTATTAAAATTACTCTAACAGAAAACATGGATTAGAAACATACAAGTTAGTTCATATACTTATAGATTTTAAGAAACATACAATTTAGTCCATATACTTTACAATAATTTATTAAAAGAAGGATTATAGCTACATCAAGGTATTCAAATGATAGATTTTGGTATAGAGTAAATTAGATATAAGACTAAGTATAATTGACTTAGATTGTCCTATTAATGGAAATTACAAAAATAACTCTATTGCCTTAGCCTTGCCCGAATTCAGCTACTTGAACTTGACCTCACCTGCAAAACTTTGAAAAGGTTATGAGTTAAACTAATTTTATCCGAAATGTAAGAAAACAGATTTATTGTGGAGTATCAGGCTACTAAAACATACATGAGAAAAATTTTTAAAAAAAAGTGAGTATGAGTATTTTAAATATCAGTTCTATGTGCCTTAACCCTCTAGCGCAGATGTTGCCAAAGGATATAGACCTGACTGTCACTCCCTCGAATTACCAATTTTGGCCCATATGCCCTTCAGGTAGGGATGTCAATTTTGAACCCTACCATGTGGATACCCGATCGGGTAGGGTTTTTTTCCCAATTAAACGGATTCGGGGCGGATCCGGATTTTGTTTGTAATACAACCCGTTGGCTGCGAGTAGGATGCGGGTTTAGCTAACAAGCCGTCCCTAACCCGCCCCTAATCCGCCCCACTATGTCCGTATATATATATATATATATATGTATGTATGTATGTATGTATATATAAACCGCTGTGTGTGTAGTGTACCACTGTGCCTGTGTGCGTATATATATATAAATATATATACAATCCGCTTTACTGCCTGTGTGTGCATGGTGTGTGTGTGTATATATATATATATATATATATATTAAAAAATAATAAAAATATTATTTTCATTAAAAGTTTTTACCATTCCCAATTTCCCAGTTTAATCACAAATTCACAATTCGCACATATTCACAATTCCCAGTTTATTTCCCAATTATTTATTGTTTTTTGTTTTGTTTGAACATATTTATTGTTGTTGTGTGAGAAGTTTATCGTAGTTTACATGTTAAATTTCTCTTAATCTCATATATATTTCTCTTAATCTCATATGTAATAATTTGGCTGATTTGTGGGTCGAGAACCCGCATCCTACCCATCAATACAAGGGTAGGATACGGGTTTAGAAAACCTTACCCGATGCGGGTTGTTAGTAGGATTCGGGTTGTATAAATTGTATCACGGGGCGGGGTTCTAGAATGGCACAACCCTACCCGAACCCTACCCGTTGACATCTCTACCTTCAGGTTTTGAGAAACCAGAAAGTTACCCATCACACTTTACAATAATTTATTAAGAAAAAGAACATAGTTACATCAAGACATTTAAATGGTAGACTTTGGCATAGGATAAATCAAACATAAAATTAAGTATAATTGACCGAGCTTGGCCCCTACCAATATGGATCATGGAATTACTCTATTACCCTTGCTCTTCCAGAACCAAGCCACTTTAACTCGATTTTACCCACAAAATTTTTGAGAGGCTATGAGTTTAACAAATTTCACTGCATCCCATCCCTCATAAATTAGTATGAATGAGAAATTTTATAATATGAATGAGAAAATTCTAAGATGTAATAAAGGTAATAATATTAACACACATCATAATGCAATTCACTTCTTTTTGTATAATGCAAAATTGGCCAAACTAATTTAAAACAAAAAAAAAATGTCGACATTAATTTATGCATTGGCTCAACAAAAAAAGCTAAAATTTGAAAATCAAATAAAAATTTTAGATTGAATTCAAGCGTTTACAATTGAATAAAAAATTAATGCCTTTTACCATTAAGAATAAAAAAATATTTTTTATAAGTGTTAGAGTATTTTCTATATTTTCTTGAAATGAACTAAATGTTAATAAATGTCAATTTGATTTTATTTTGGAAACAATTAATGTTGACGTTCCTATTTATTTTAGAAAGGAATTCAAATTTACAATTATTTGAAAAATTAATTGTTTCCTTTTCATGAAAATTAGTTCTAATTACTTTCGATAATAAAATATTTCCTCCTAAACAAATTATTCTTGTTACATAAAATATATTGCCTATTAAATTTTTATAATAGAGTCGTAGTATAAAGGTTTTCAAATAAATATTAAAGATTATGATCTTGTTGCCAAAATTAATATTTTCTTACTAATTGCATTATATGTCTATGATTTCGAAGAGTTTTTCTTTTTTGTGTGAAGTTAATGTGCAAATTTATGTGAAAAAATTTGCTATAGAAATTTATTTTAAATATGTTAATGTGCTAGAGATTGCAAGAAAGACAACGGAATATTGAAAATTTTGTTCCAAAAAATATTAAGATGGATTTTTTTTTGTATCAAAATTATAAAATCTTGATATTAATTAGTAAATAAAAAATATGCAAGAAAAATGTCTTTTACGGTGACAACATGAACATTATACATTTATGGGCTTTACATACTTATATTTATCATATGTTAAACTTAATAAATACTGTAATTACAATGTTATGAATTTATAGGTTTTACATAATAAAAACGACACACTTAGAAGATATAAAAAATGAAAAAAGTAACATATTATCAAATATAAATAAGAAATTAACATATATTATACAACGTAGATTTTTTTTCTTTTTTTGTGTCTTTGATCAACTTATCTCTATATCTCTATTTCATCTTCGCATCTTACATGACATAGCCTCTAAGTTTGTCCCTGAATATGAAAATAATGAAAAATCAATATTTTTAAAAAAATAATACATATATACATACACACATACATACATGCAAACATACATACACTCATATACATTGAGAGAGAATCAGGAAAAGAATAAGTCTAAATCCAACACATGAATGATAGAGAATCATGCATAACTTCAATCTTGAAAAATTACATATATATATATTAAAATAGAGTTACAAAATACTGTAGATATACAGTGATCTATGTTTTTTTTTTCTCTGCTTTTTCCTAATAAATTGTATAACCTCTATTTTGGTCTCTATAATTTTCCTTTTTTCCGTTTTAATCCCTAAAGTTTTCCATCTAACGAGCAAATAATTAGAGGTAATATGAGAGCAGTAATGTTGACAAGTTTGGGGATTGCACCGTCCAATGAGAAAAATTAAAAGGAATTTTTGCACATTTGGTTTCTTTAGCATTTTCTTGCTTAAACCCATTTCAATCCATGAGCGATCAATTTTTTCCATTGCAAATAGATTAATTTTATATGTTTTCCATTTAGTCTTTTTTCTCTTATTTTATTTTATTTTTATTTTTGTTTGCAAAGTTAATGTTAAACCTTTATTACCCATGGTTTTTCCATTTACTCTATTGATTCTAAAACCTTTTTTTTTTAATTTTTGTACAAATACTTAAACATCTATTTTCTATGGGAAGATTTTTGTATCTTTTGAGAAAAAACTTTAGTTGTTATGGTTTGTCTTATTTTAGCCATTACTTGAACAGTCTCCAGATTGTACTTGGACTTTTAGATTTAAATGCCCAATTCATTTAATTTTTTATTACTTTTTTGCTTCTCAATGGTAAAACATCAATTTTAGTTCTTGAAATTCTACTTTTTAACCTATTAATCTTAAAACTTTATCGCATAAAGATTATTCTAGATTGTAAGTCAACTCCAAATTCCTTTTTATTTTCATAGAAAAGTTTATTCTATCAATAGTTAAAGCAACTTTTAATTACTGGAACTCTAAACTTTCCTTTCTTCATCTCTAAAATTTATTATTTAATTATTATTATTATTATTATTATTATTATTATTATTATTATTATTATTATTATTATTATATATGCTACCATAGACTGAAGCGCTGCAACTCCATAATTTTTCACTTAGCCTTTTTAGTCCTCATATTTTTTTTGGACTATTGACCCTCTAGTTTGTATTATTAAGTTTCTAAAATATTGTTATATGTCTTCTTAAGCCACAAACTTTTCTTATTTATGATCAAGTGCCCAAAAAATAAATTACCGCCAAAACGCGTGGCTAATGCACCTAGTATGATTTCTAAATGAAAAGAAGAGATATGCTTACTTTTGTGTAGGTTTTTTAATATTATGATGTGTTAATATATATAGAGAAAAATGTATAGGTAGCATAACCTATGACTAATAAAATAAACAAAATATTTTTTATAGAAGTTATATATTTAAAATATTAATTTTTCAAATTCAATTGATATGTAAAAATTTCAAAATTAATACATAGTTGGCTTTCTTTTTAAATACCATGGTAATTAAAATATCATAGCTGACTTTCCTTTCAAATGCGTATGTGGCCTTGATAAAATCCACCAATGAAAAGTGACGTAAAATTGCTTAACATTTAGGGGCAAAAGTGAAAAGTTTGTGCAAAAGATGACACGTGACATTATAATGTGAAATACACAAATACACATAATACAGGATTAAGGAAAAGTTTCTTCCAGCCCTTGAAATGATTCTACATTAGTATATAATAATAGATTAAGGATGTGGAACAGTTAGGTTTGGGTCAGATGATGGTAATATCACATTCAATTCGTTATGTCAAATGTTCAACATGTATATTACCTATCACCCATTGGGTGGACATGTTTTACAACCATATCCTACCTACTTTCAAATGGGTTAGATAAGATAAAATTTATTTACTCACCACACTTCTATAAGTACAAATGTCCTCATGCTTTTGATGTCAGCTTTTGGACTAAGCAAACACAAATTAAAGCAACTATAATATATAGGTATCAAATAATATAAATTTAAGTACAAATTTTTAACAAAGAATGTATCAAATTTTAGACAAAACAAAATTCATAAAAATAGAAATAATATATTATTTTTAACAGAAAAGTACTATTTTTGGATACATAGGGATGAAAAATGAACAAACAGCTCGAGTTCGGCTCAGTTTAAAGCTCGTTCGTGACTTGTTCGAAAAGTTTTATCAAGCCAAGTTTGAATAAAATTTAAAACTCGATATACAATTCAAACAAAACTCAATATACAATTCAAATAAAGCTCGATTTGCTTACTACTCGACTTTCTCATTAATCTAAACGAATAACTCAAGTTCGGCTTAAGCTTGATTGGATAAAAGGTCATTCGCAGCTCATTCATAATGTTTTCAATTCAAACAAGAACAAATATTAAGCTCGATAAATTATTTAAGCAAAACATGATCAGCCTACTACTTAGTTCAACTCGACTCGTTTTCAGCCCCACAGATATAGAATCAACCAAATACAGCTAGTTTAAAAACTAGGGCACAATAAAAGTCTATTTTGACAAGAGCTTTTATAATTAATGTGATTTGAATAATTCTTTAAAATGTAGAGAATAAATCATTAAAACTAAAAACTATTCTCCTATAATTTTTGTAAAATATTAAAACTAATAGCTAATGCTAATATAAAACAAAATAAAAATTTCATATACTTATCAAAACTTGCCAAGGCCTGTCAATTGGAAAGCACTCTAGCCATTTAGGTGTTTGACCAGAACTTTATTTCTTGGGAAGTCTTTTATAGTGAGATTAGGGGAGCAGTATTTGGACAAAACTGAAAAAATTGAAAAGATTGATTATATTTGGATAAAATAATTTAGTTTCTTTTCTAATTTGGTTGGTTCGAATTAAAACCAAATTTCATATTCAGTTATCAAATCAATTATTGGATCATAGACTTAAAACCGAATAGTAATAAATATTTTACTATTATCTATAATGACCATATATATATATATATATAAAGTTATTTCCTACCAAATTTTTACCATTATCTATATCGACTCTACATATATAAAATTATTTGCTACTAATTTTGGACAATGTGTTGTTGATCTTTCTTTAATTTTTTGTATAAGAGGTAAAAATTTTAATTTTTGTTTTATTTTTTTCATTTACTACATGTCTAGGCTTTAGAAAGAAAATCAAATAAATTGAAATATAATTCGGACGGTTTGGATTAGTTCTGACATGTAATTCGAATAATTTGGACACATTTTGTAAAGAATGAAAATTGATCAAATCATTATGTTTGAATTGGTTTTAAATTGAACCAACCAAATACTCACTCCTAAGTGAGACTCTTGCGTTGAGTTGGATAAAAATGAATCATGATTCACGGATTATTTCCATATCAAGGAGAACCATGATTTTTGGGTTGATTCATATGTTTATATATGAACATGTACATAAAAATTATGATATTTCTAAATTGCTCATATACTATTATACTAAAAACATGTACATTTAAAAGTAGATTAACTTGTGCATTATGTGTGAATATTTATAAAACTGGTAATGGATAGAGAGATAAATAAATAAACAAATATATATAGGGAGGGAAAGGGGAGAACCGAAAAGCCTGAGAACTAAAGTTGAAAAAACCAAAATCATGATTCTTTTTCTATTCAATTCTCAATCTCAGGTGGAATTAGCTTCTTTTAAAACCAAGTTGGTTTGATTCCACTAAAAAATCAAATTACCTTGTCCCAAGCTCACCCTACTTGACATGTATAAGAAAAAACTAAACCGTGCCAGCGTCTCACAGCCATGAAACGACAAAAAGCCGAAGACTACTACGAATTATTTTTTCCTTTTCAACACTGAAGTTAAAATGTTATACATTGGAAGACACCTAATCAAGATACAAAACGAGGAACGCTCATGAACTATAGTACAGTGTACCAAAACCAATTTTTCAGTAGCGGAAAAATGTTTTCTTCTTGCCCAAACAACGCCCCAGTCACATAAGACCTACCCTCTCCCAGCATGCCAATCACCAGAAGCCATTCACGTTACACCGAAAAATCACCTCATCTCTGCTGTGCAGCTTGCCTGGGCAAACCCATTCACTCAAAAGCATTGTTTACGCGTGCCATTTCACCATCCCGTGACTGCAACATCATTTCCTTGCATGTTCTGGGATGAGACGATCACGTAGTTCCGGTGATGCACCAGCTAGTTCTGCACAACCATGGTGTTAAGCACTTGGAGCTTCACAACAAACTTTTAGAGCAAAGAGGAAAGCGACCAGCCTTACCTTGAGCTGTGAAATTGAATAATGGAGGCATTGCCCGGCCATTAGGCAGGCAGGCATCTGGATCTCGTAAATTGTCAAAGAAAGGGTGTGCGCAGGCCTCCAACTGAGTGCCAGAGCATGAAATACTTTAGTAGCCTTATCGTGAATTGAAACAAGAAATGCAAGCACAGAGCAATCACAAGTAATGTCTGTGCCAGACATATAAATTCATGTTGTAAAATACATTTCCAAGAGTTAAACCAAATATAAGAATCATATGTGATTAGGTTGGTGTAAACACTTACAGCAGTGCAACGCATATTGGGTGAATACTGGAGGAGCCTTGATACAAGATCAACTGCTTCAGGGGGCATTCGCTTGTTGAATATCTAAGAAGTACAAACCCATTTGCTATATGGTGTCACAAGAACGGTATAACTGAAGTACAATGCATAGAGATAGATCTGCAAAAAAAATGGCTCACCTTGTGCCATGGGTGAGCTTTAATCTGAGGGAATTTGAACTCAGTGTAATTTGGATTCATGCACTTTATTTCTTCTCTTGTTGGCGTCCCCAGAATCTGAAGGATCCAAATAAAGGAATTAATAATAAAAGAATGGAAAATGCTACTGAAAAAGGCAGCAACGGATCAAGGGCTTGTGAAATGAAAAGGACCCTCTAGAATACAAACCTTGATGATTTCCACCAGCTGGTCCACACCACTTTCACCAGGGAAGAGTGGCTGGAAAGAGCACAACAGTGACAAGAAATTAGAGATTGCATCTCCATCTTATTTAAGGCATATGCACGAAGAAAAAAAAAATGTTTGGCACATTTAACGGCATAATGAAAGATTTTACAGAGGAAATAAACAAAGAACATGATCTATGCTGGAAATGCCAAAACAGTAAAGGTAGAGTATTCTTTCACGATTATTACAGTTAAGCTCACATGACCAAGCATAATACACAAGTCATTGAAGTATAATTACAAACTCACATGACCAAGCAGTAGTTCGGCTAATACACACCCAGCAGACCACATGTCAATGGCAGTTGTGTACTCTGTAGCTCCAAATATAAGTTCTGGAGCTCTGTAATATCGTGAGCATATATATGATATGTTGGGTTCACCAGGCACCTGGTGTTGACGAAGTTATGCACTGTAAGTACACCATAACGCAGCCTAAATGCTAAACAAGCCAGAAACTTTTATCATGGGTCAACATACCAACTTCTTTGCACTCCCAAAGTCACATATCTTTAACTGAAATGTGTGTGGATTGACCTGAGAGAATTTTTAAAAGGTTCAGTATGCTTCAAGGAAAAAAATAGATGGAATAATGACCAATAAGTATGCCGGGAACATTTAAAAGTAAATGCTGAATCATCAATTCTTTTGGGGAGGAATCCCCCAAAATAAGCATCAAACAATCAGTGCACTCAGTCAACATTGTTAAGAAAGAAATCCCAATACTTTCTTTATGCAATGTCAATTGAACATGTTAACCATGAGTATAAAACTCAGACATTACCTACCAGCTTTTTCAACAGTGGGTAAACACTTCATATTACTTTATTGTTTTAACATTCAGGTAACACAAGTGCAAGAATTTCTTACCAACAAATTCTGCGGCTTAATATCACGATGGCATACCCCAACAACATGGTGCAAATAATTTAGGGCCCGACAAATCTGGAAAACAAAGAAGCATGATTAATTGCAAATAAACTAACAAGCCAGGATAGCTATCTCTGAATAACATCATTAATAAATCACATAGCAACAGCAATGCAAACAAAGGCATAATGAATATTACCTGGTATGTATAAAGTTGCACATATATGATAGGCAATGACTGATTCATTCTGCTATAATGCTTTGAAACACGGTATACAGTTTCTGCTACATACTCAAGGACAAGATTAAGATACAACTCATCCTTATCAGTAGTTGAAAAGAAACAGTGCTTCAGTTGAACAACGTTGGGGTGATCAAGTACACGCATAATCTGGAGCTCTCTATTCTTGTATCTTCTATCCTGCAGGACCTTTTTTATTGCAACTGCTTCACCCGATTCCAGGCACTTAGCCTAGATGAAATGCAAGAAGAATGCAACACGATAAAAACTCAGAAATTAACCGGAACAACTAGGAATATGAAAACTGAAATTCAGGTGTCTCAACAGTTGCAATTACCTGAAACACAACTCCAAATGAACCAGTTCCAACAACACGCTCCGCCATGAATGAGATTGTCTGGGAACCATGTAAACCTACACGTTAGTTTTCCCCCAAAGATTATAATGACAAATTAATAAGACCTGCTCTAGAATGGCCCATCCTTTGAAAATATAGTCGTCACATAAACACCCAGAGGAGTTATCATCCTTGAGCAAATCTATGTTGAGTGAAAGCGATACAATCAAGTGTACCTGTTTTGGCCTTCCATTTCGACCACCAATTATCGTTGTGATTATTTGTCCTGTTTCAGTTCCATTACCGCTAACCATAGTAGGTTCCAGGTCCTGCAATCCGCAAATACAGAAACTAAGCTGCAGAAACTATCAAAAGCCAATCCACATAGGTTCATGTAAAGGCAATCACGAGCATACCCTATCATCAGGATTGCTTGTTTTCTCATCTCCAATCCTCATTTCATGCAACTCCTTGGGAAGTTGATCAACAGCCGGTTTCTGCAATCGTGTAGCTGAAGATGTACTACCAGCGGTTACCACAGATCTGGAATCCATATGGATTTCAGGACCAATATCGCTCCTTTCAGTTGAATTTGGTTGCTCTTTAACTCTCTCTTCTGTTTCTTTATCAAACTTTGGCCTCTTTGTACCAGAATCCACACCCTACGTGAAGTAATAGATATTTAGGAACAGAGGATGGAGGACATGAAAAAGAAAAAGGGTCAGACATCTCATGAAGCAACAAAAACGTGTTGCCACCTCCTTTAGCTATCTTGTCGCTCACACTGCATACTACTAAAATTACCTAGTTACGGAGAAGGGAAAAAAAAAATAACATAAAAAAGAGGTTAGCTTCTGTTCTTTATTTTTCTTTTGGTTGTTTCGAAGGAGTTTCCACAATCCGTTCTTACTTGGCTGCAGATTCGAACTTGGAAGCCTTATTTTTATGCAGACCATGGATTGAGAAACACATTAGAAAAGAAAAACAAACAAACAAACAAACAAAGCAGGCAGAAGAACAAGCTAAAAACATCACAACATTGGAACAGAACAACAGCAGAATATCTGAAGCTCGTCAATATCATTGTTACAGAAAAATAAAACGTCAAAGACATGGAGCAAACTAATAAGCCTTAAAACTCCAAGACAAAAGGTGAATCTCCTTAAATGACCACACCACCAGAACTAAAATAACAAATCACCGAAATCATCAGGCAACTGTACCCAGATACTGCATTATATCCTCATTACTACTATAGATCCCAGCTTCTAAAGCACCCAACAACAAACATAATTGCAGGCAGGGGAAATAAAGAAAAACTCACCGAATCAGAAGATACAGAAGTTCGGCCAGAAGCGATGCTCTTGAGCCGACGCATCACATTCATGATTCTCTATCCGAACCCTAAATTCAAAGGAAAAGGAAAAAGAGACCAAATTTTCGCTTCACGAGAAGAGAGAGAACTACGCTGTCTCTCTCTCTCTCCCCCTCTCCCTCTCCTTCCGGGGTCGTAAACCAGTTCGAAATAACAAAACGTTTCTATTAAAATAAAAACCTGAAGGAGACCCCACACGAAAAAACGTACCGTTCTCTAAAAACAGGAAACAAAAATTAACGTAAGATATTTATTTTTCTCGATCCCCCGCCAATAACAGCCTCCAGGTGTCTCTATTTTTCTCTTCTTTTCCATTTTCTTTTTCGCAGTCAGATTTTTCGTGGTCAAAGGTCGATCGAGCCCAACCCAATCATTTTCCAGCCCTATTTTTCGTACTTCAGTCAAACTCAGGTTTTCCACCGTTCATTCATCTAAGCGATTATCCAACGGCACAAGAATGTTATATTTTGGTACCAAAATAGCCTCGCCCTTGATGTTAAACTACGGTACGATGGGCTCAAAGATCGATTCCTGTGGAATATTCGGAGCTTTGACCGTTGACCGATTTGGCAGTTAAACATTGAAATAGGTAGGACCCGAACGGTATTAGTATTACAAGGTTTCTATTAATTCAGGGAATACCCTCTTTATAAGTAAATTGCTCTTGTGACCTCTAATATTTTAATATTGTATTAATTTGAATCTGATCATCAAAATTTTATGCAGAACATTCAAAATCTTGTTTAAATGTTTTATTTTGTACATTTCATTAATTTGAAACATTAAGGGCCAATTCGTTTCATCTAAAGTCAACTGACTTTTTTTAACTTTTTCATCTTTTTTACGTGAAACTAATTTCATTTGAAAGTTAATATTATATAGATGCAATAACCAATTTGAAAGTAAATTTTTAGGATATTGTTAAATTTTTATGAATTTTTCTTTTTTAAGACTTGAAACTAGAAAAATTCATAAAAATTTAGTAAGATTATAAAAAATATATTTTTAATTGATTATTGTAGCTACATAATATTGGCTTTTAATTAAAATTAGTTTCAAGTAAAAAAGATGTAAAAATAAAAAAAAGTCATTTTGTAGCCAATTGGCTAAAATTGAAACGAATTGGCTGTAAGTTAGAAAAGAAAAAGAGTTAAAAACCTAGTTGTTAACCCTTGAACATTTTATCTTTGTCTTGTGAACATTGAAATTTTATTATCTAAAAATTGAACCATCACCTTCATAACCCGTGACACTTTCATCACTTTTCAGACACCACTGTTCGTAAAAATCACTAATGGATAACTTAGTTTTATAGTGTTAAGACCATATAACAAAAAGCCCAGTAGAGATGGGAAGCGGGGTGGCTCGACCTGGGACCAGACGGGCCTAGGAGGGCTGGCCACGGATCAGGTTTAGGCGGTTTGGCCTGGTATAATTTTTTTTAGCTATAAAAGCCTAACGGCACTTACAATAAAATGGAACGCATTTTATACAGTAAAATGGTGAAATGATCTAAAAAAATACTGAAATTTAAAACCTATGATCTATATTAAACAACATAATTGAATCAAATACATTCTAAAAGGAACAAGGAATAGGAAAAAAGTCCACACATCATAATCGAAACTCTTTTGGTCTTAATTTTAGAGTGTAACGAGACCCCAATCTCAGTTTCATATACAGACTTCCACTGTCTTTGGCATCAATCTTGATCATTCCTCTAATATTGCCCATTTTCTTGTACTGAATGGCTTATAAGCCATAGTGAAGATAGGCACTAGGAGAATCTCCTATACAAATATCAACAATATCGGAAACATTGATATCTTTTGTTTCCACCACTTTAATATGTTGACGTTATTTGGCTCGAAAGATGTGTAGAGGTATTCATCCACCTTAACTAAACCAGAAGTCATCGATTCGATGCCATTTGAGTATTTAGAGGTCCAGGTTGAACCTTGATGATATTGATCTCCTATGAAGCTAAGCTTGAGGGGCATCAAATCTTACATTATCAAAATGTCTCTCACAATATAACATGAACAATGATTGCAAATAGTTGGATGTTATTGCAGACATAGCTAAAACATTTATATGAGTCATTTCTAAATAGGTACGAAAAATTCCCTTAAGCAATGTTGTTGTGCCTACCATTTTCATATATAGATAAAGCAAAGACATAACTAAAAAATTTGGGGAATCTTTGTTTGAAATACCGAATCCACTTACCCTACATGGCTTCCACCATTTTTTTCAAGAACTCATCAGCTTTAAACTGATGTAAAACATGAGTTATATTCACTAAATGAAGCAAAACTTGATGCACCGTCGAATAATAAACACTGGAGAAAAATTTGGTTGTCTCGTAAAACAAATTTAACAGTTCGTTGGTTTTATAACATTTGTCCCATATTTCTTTTGTAAGGAATTTTATATCTAACTTCATGTTCACTAAATGAGTCAACAAATTTATATACGGGCATGTATTTTACAACATCCAATATGTAGAGTTCAAATGGGTTAAACAATCTAATTTAAAACGTTTCCAAGGAAATGATTTTTTTATTTTCAAAACAAAACATTTTAAATTCATGAAAAACAGTGGGTCTCAATTTCAAATATGATAGTGAATTCCTTATATGGACAATTTCATTTTGCAAAACCTCTAAACCTTGACATACACAAAGGTTTAAAATATGACACATGCATCTAACGTGAAAAAATATACCGTCAAGAAGTAGTTTCAATGCTTGACTCAAAATGCAAGCAATAATGTCATTGTTTGATACATTATCCAATAAAATACAAAGTACTTTATTAGCACAATAATAGTCATGTAATGTTTCTAAGATACAATCGTATATATGAAAACCTGAATAATCAATTTCAATGAACCTAAATAACAAAATACATTTTTGAATGACTCAATCAAAATCAATTTAAGGTGTGGTAACGCAATAATATGTTTGCCGTATAGGCAACGTCCACAAGTCAGAATTCAAAGTAACACAATGATCTAAAGTAGATAAATATGATTATAAATTTGATTTACAGGCTTTAAATATTTTAAATGTTTTTTTTCCTAGCAGTTTTCTTGGAAATTTTTCTAAATCGAGGATTTAATTGTGTTCATATCTAAGATTCTAGATACACATTTTCAGCATTTGAGAAAGGTTTTTCAATTAGCATCATCCAATCTATCATATCTTCCTTACAATATTGTTAGTTAAAATGGAAAATACTTGACCTGTCGTCAGTGCTCCCGAGTTATGCTTGCTCTACAAAACTTGTGGCAGCACTAGGAATGAGATTGGTATGTTGATTTTCTAAATGACATTTAAGTATTCTAGTGCCGGAATTCTTCTTGTTCACCAACATTTTCCCGCAAATATTTGCACTTCTCGTATCTTGAGTCCCTATCCCAAACAATCTTAAAATGCTCCCAAACTCAAGCTATTAGTCTTGAGGATTTTACATTGTTTTTGTGTATCATCGGTCTCGGAACTACGACTCATTGACATTACGTCAGTTGACGGGCCCTCGGCAGGCATTGGCTCCACCTCCTTAACATCATCATCGTATAATTAATCATCAAGACCCGAATCATAATTGCTCATATCTATTTAGTTGTTGTCGTGCACTCCTCAATGTGGACACCTTTATTGGCTAGACGGAATCGGTGATGAAACAAGCCTCAAAGGCCAGCGGTGCAGGATAAGGAGGTTTCCGCAAACTTGCCTTTTCATCTTAAAGCCATGAATGAGAAAATACAAATAGTGAATTGAGAAAAATTAAGATGAGATTAGGAAGAAAATATAGGGAGATTAGCAAAAAAACTAGTAAAAGTAGTATGAAATTACTTCAAATAATGTTGTAGATGAATAAGAGAGATTGAATTTTGGTGTGAGAATGGAATGGAATTGGCCTCCATATTTATAGGCGAGGGTAAAAATATGTTTGGACTAAAAACTCTTTGAATTTTAGTTGTTGGAGAGGTCAAAATGGAAAAACGAGTTAAAAAATGGTCATAAAGCCGTTGGAGGGACCACTGTTGTAATTATGCAAATTTAAAAAAAAAATTGAAAACTAGCCATTTGGATGAGCCATTAAGCTTGGACCGACTGGTCCTAGGTCATGCATCCAATGCGATTTAGGCTGGGTCAGGCCAACTTCGAACCTCCTCCTATTCAAAGGCCTATGTTCAACCTGCATACATGGCAGGTTTATCTAAGGCCATGTTAGGTTTGACCTAAGTTGGTCCTGCCCTAGGCCGGGTCGGACCGACCCAAGTCTCACCTCTAAACCCTCTAGATTGAAGGCTTGACTTTACTAGGATTAGTTCAATTTTTTGTTTGAATCAGATTTGGGTTTATGAAATTGTTGATGAACCATAACATTGATTTTTTAAATTAAATGTTGCATGTGCGAAATTAATGAAAAACATTGGTTTCTTTGTGTTTATCGATCTTGGGAAAGCAATACCTTTCTCTTTTTGTCACCATTTGGTGACATTTTGTGCACAGGTAAACTCTAAAGCATTTTACATGGTGGATTTTACGACAATCACAGTTCTTGGGCATTTAGGAGATGCTGCCAAATAGAAATTGGGGTTTCACGACAGATTTCATGACAATCACCATTTTTCACGTCTCCGATGAACTTTGGTTGCTGCTACTTTGTGGCCAGTAGGAGCATGACATGGGAGTGACGTGAACACGAAGAGAGGATTAAACAAGATGTGAATAGGTGCTTTTGCTACCAATGGCGGTGGAGTGACAATGGTTGGTGGATGGGAAAGTGAAGAAAATGATGAAGAAAAGAAATCGATGACGGTCGGCGGTGAAGGACGGTGGCCAAATAGGGATGTGAGTTTGTGTGTTATGGAGATGGTAGTTCAATTGGAAGTTTTAAGGTTTCTAATACAAAGATAAATGTTTATATGTTTGTTGACATCCAATTTCGTCCGACTTTTTAAAAAAAAAAATTTAATAAAAAAATTAAAAAATTAATTAATTAATTATTATACAAACTACAAAGAGAAAGAGAAAATTAAATAGTTTAGGGGGGCATTTTGTTAAGTTAATATCTATATGCGTGTGTAAAAAAAATTAATTAAATAAAATTAAATAAAATTAAAAAAATTATTATTATTATTATTAATTAATTATTATTACTGAAAATTTTTTAATTAAGTTAATTAGTTTAAAATACATTTTTTTTTATAAGGGTTTAGTAAAAAATGATATATGTGTGTATATATGTATGTATGTATGTATGAAATACAAGAGAAAGTTTCATAAAAAAATTTAACAAAAATGAAAAGTTTCGGGTAAAAATGACAAAATTGAGAATTTTGGGTAAATCTGAAAAAATCTGGAAATTTCAGAAAAATTTGGTAATTTTTCGCGTCATTTTTGCGCCAAACAGACGTTTTTGGCCCAAATTGACAGAAAAAGACAAAATTGTCTCAATCAGAAGTTTCAGGAACATCTCCAAAGTCAAAAAAGAGACGTAAAGGACTGAAACTGTCATTTTATCAAATTAAAAGATAAGTCTGTTTTTAATTAAATTTTGAATTTTTTTAATTAAATAAATCCAAGGCCTCTTCCCCTATAAATAGGGTCGAATTATGTGAAGAAACCACGAAAAAAAATCAAGATTAGATCTCCATTTAAAAAAGAAAGCAAAACTGTAGAAACAGTCCCTGATCTCTCCTCCCTCTTCCCAGAAAACCAAAAAACTTGCCTTTTCTCTCTTTCAGCCCACCGTTTCCCCATCCGTCAACCTCCGTTTCTCTCTCTCTATCGCGCCCTCCGTCGCTAGCCACCCCCCCGCGCGTCTCGCCGTCGCCCGACGCCGCCGTACCCCCGTTTCCCCTCCGCATCGGCCGTCGTCTCTCCTCCCCTCTCTCCCTCTCTCTCTCCGCCTCGGACATCGTCTCCCCCTCTCCTCGCCGCCGTCCCTCCTTCCCTCTCTCTCTCCTCTGCCTTGCCTCCCTCTGTCTCTCGTCCCCCTCCCGGTACGCCGCCGTCGTCGCCCCCTTACCTGGCCGCCATTCCGCCGCGCCCCTGCACGCCGCCGGCGCCTCCTCGTCGCCACCCCTGTTTCCTGTCGCCCAGGAAGTTTAAAAACTATTCCTCTAGGTAAAACTCCATTCTAATCCTTCATCTTCTCACGTTTATTCATTCAAGTCACTAACTTTCTAATTTTATTTTTTTGCAGAACTGACTATTAACCCTTGTTTATTTATCTATCTATTTTTTATTTTCTCTTATTTTCTGTGGAAGGTTGTACCTTCTACTTTTAAGTGGATGGCCAAAAGCCCCACTTTTCTTTATTTATTTATTTTTCTGCAATTATTTACTTTATGCAATTTTATTTTTTTAAGTCGATGGCAAAAATCCCCACTTTTCTCTATTTACTTTCCTACAATTTACTTTATGCACTTTTATTTTTTTTATGGAAGGTTATACCTCCTACTTTTTATTTTTTAAGTGGATGGCCAAAAAGCCTCACTGTTCTTTATTTATTTAATATCTGTAATTATTTAATTTATGCACTTTTTATTTTTTTAAGTGGATGGCCAAAAAGCCCCACTTTTCTTTATTCATTTAATTTCTACAATTATTTAAATTATGCATTTTATTTTTTAAGTGGATGGCTGAAAGGCCCCACTTTTATTTATTTTTATGTATTTTATTTATTTATTTATTTAATTTCTGCAGTTTACTTATTTATTTTTGTGTTTTATTTTTTTATGTAGATGGTTAAATGCCCCCATTTTATTTTTATCTATCTACTTTTTCTGCAATTTATTTATCTTTATGTGAATGATTAACTTTGTTTTACTTATTCACCACTTTTATGGCAAGTCAAAAGTTCACTTTTTTTTTTTTATAACCAAGCCCCCGTCCTTTATTTTTTTAATATTAATTAGAATATAAATACTTATTTATTTTTATTTCTTTTAAATAAAAAAAATTTAAACTTAAACCTTTTTATTTCTTTTAAATAAAAAAAATTTAATCTCTTGGTTCTTTTATTAAAAATAAATAAAAAAAATCATAACCAAACGATCCCATAAAAAAAATTAATATTTTTAAAAAAGTGTGTTTTTAGACTCATAAATTAGACAATTACTTTTGAAAAAAAAAAATCTTTCATCAAACAAAAAAAAAAGAAAAAAAAAAATAAAAATGAAGAAAAGACAAAAAAAAAACAATTTTTTTTTTTAAAAAGAAAAGAAATATAATATATATATATATATATATATATATATATAAAAAAAATTAACATTGAGATCATTAAAATCCAAAATTTCATAAAAATTTATGAAAAAATTAATAATTAAATTAATAATTAATTTAACAAATTAAGAATTAAAAATTTAAGTTAAATTCCATATCCGGGTGATCCGACAATATTTATGGTTTGGAAAATATCAACTTTTTAATAAAAAAATGAATAAAATTAAATACCAAGATAAAAATCCATATTCGGATAATTCGACAGAATTTATGATATGAATTAATATTTAATTAAAACATTTAACAATAAAAATTAAAATAAATTTCATGGAATTCCGTGTCCGGGTGATTCGATAGAATCCATGGTTCTGAAATATCGATGTTTATTATAAATTACGCAAATTAATTATCAAGATTTTGAAATCCACATCCGACTAATTCAGTTAAAATTTTCTGTTTTGAAAATTAACTGAAATTATTTAAAAGCAAGCAAAACAAAATTGAAATCAACTGAGGTACCAATTTTGGGCGTTAAAATAGAGTTAATTTAACGTAACCGTACTCCCGAACCCCCAAACCCTCGTAGACTATTTTTAGGTATTCAATCGACCTGAGCGAAAACCGATTGGGAGCGACTCCCCCAAAACCCCCATGTTGCCACAATGTTAAAACTAGATTTTTCACTTTTTTTTTTTCCATCCAACCAAACACCTCAAACTAATAGAAAGTGCAATAGAGAATATCTAAATAGGGTTAGGGACATTCTATGAAAAGTTTTGAACTTAAGGCCCAAGGTGGTACAAAAATAAAAGATTAGAAGACACGGATGTAATTTCATCTTTCTTATGCACTCAGAATATTTTCTTGTGAAAATTACGAAATTTTATGTATATTTTAACCTAACCTATAATAACACCCTGTATATTTTTGACAAATCTACACTTTGCTACTTAAACTGCCAAATCCTTTAGTCATTCGGTTAAAATGTTTGGCCCAGAAGTTCCAATAGGCATTTAAGGTTTCATTCTGCTAATCAAACTTGGAAGTTTGCAAATGATCACTAAGTCACCCATGAGTATACAGTGAAATATGTGCAACGTGCTACACGCTTAATTTCATCTTATTTACAAAAAAGTTATTTGCATCTATAGCAATTTTTTTTATAAAATAAACAATATTTATTACAATACTGCAACTGTAATGACTCTAAAATTTAATTTAATATATAAATCTGTGGAAGATATATGTCCAAAATACTAAAGGTAAGTTTTGATGATGAAATTTATTTAAAGGGAGAATGATGTAACAACTCCAAAATTTTATTAAGCATAATTTGTTTAGGTTAAAAAAAATAAAGAAGAAAGTATAGGGAAAGTACGTGGGAGGAAGGATTGGAGAGAGAGAGAGAGAGAAGTAAAAGAGGGGGGGGGGGGGTTTAGTAGGTTGGGTAAATTGAAAAAAATAAATGAACCAACATTAAGACTAGGAGAGAAAAAATTAGAAAAAGGAGACTTAAAACCGGAAGACAAAAAATTGTGAAAAATGTGGAGTGAAAGAAAAAAAAAAGGAGAGAATTAAAAGGAGAAAAAGATAAAGATAAAGAGATCACGAGAGTTAGAAATATAATAGAAGATGATTAAGTTATATATATATCATTGTGGAAAGAAAAATAGGATTTGACTTTCTATTCCTATGTCATTCTAGTTTTTTTCAAGAGAGAGAATGAAAAGATTTACGATTAAGACAAAGTTTAGGATTTTCTTATTCAAAGAAATAAGTTTGGTGAGTTTTAATTTAATGTTCTCTTATATATTATGTCAAATATATTAATGTAATTCAAGAATATATATAATTAATTAAATAGCATTTTGTTAGGTTTTAGAAGTTGAAAGAAATAATTGAAGATTGGTAATGTTTAGAATAAATAACGGACAAGTTTGGTGAGGCTTTGATTTGGTATTGGTTGAATCTGGCAAGATGAAGTAGGTTGCGGATTCGAAGACTTCAAGTTTTGGGTAAAAATTGAATTAATAACAATTTAGGTACCTGACGTTTGGATTCGAGTGAATCAAGTTCCTAAAGTTAAAAATATTACAGTTTCGTCACTACAAGTTTAAGGCTGAAAAGAAGAATTTGGGTATTGACGGTATTGATCCCTGAGCCTTGAACACGGGTTCAGAGAGTCCTTATGCTCCAGAAATATTAAGTTAGGTCATTGACAGGGAATAATTTTGGGTTATTTCTTAAATTTGTCTGATTTTGATATGGGGTTTTATATAATTATTCTAGGTGACTAAACTATTGTTTTAGGAGTTGAAAAGTTGCAATTTGAGGTAAGTGGATGTCCATTATTATAAAATTAAATTATTATTTTGCAATTCACTCTATTGATTTTATAGTATTGAATTACATTGAATTCTAATTTTATGAAATTTTAGTTTTAAAGTATGAATAATTTGATTTTAAGATTTACTTGATTTCAAATTTATTATTTGAAAGTTTATTTGATGGTTTTTCATTTAAATATATTGGAAATAATTAAGTATGCATTATCTATGTTTCTAAATATGTATGTTGTGTTTTGATGATATGAGATCAAGCATGTTTTACTTATGCTATTACATCAATATTATTTTCTTATTTTCATGAACCTATGGATTCTAAAAGTTCATGAATATGAATATGCACGTTTTCATTTTATTTTAGTGAATGTTGGTTTTGTGTCCATACAGCTGGAAAAATTTAGTTTTGGACCATCCACATAGGATATTTTGTTCTGTTATATTTCACAACATATTGTTTGGGACCAATCATTGTGAGTGCTTCACCAATGGTGGATTCTTAGTCAATGGCATACTGCAGTGGTTAAGTATAGTTATTATGACATAATGCATTGCAATGGTTAAGTGTAGCCATTCTCACATGATGTATTATAGTGGTTAAGTGTAGTTATTTTGACATGATGTTCTGTAGTGATTAAACTGTAGTTACAGTTTTCACCCCACTTATTACGTTAAGAAATATCATGTTTTGCTATCTGTTTTGAATTGTTTTGTTTCAACTACTGATTTCATGTATGAGATTTACCTTTGTGTTTGACATATTTTATGATATAGTTAAATGTTTTTATTTCTAAAACTTAAATGACTTGATTTTTATAAGTATGGCTTTCTACAAAATGAATATTTTAACTTATTTATATGTTTATTATATTTTTTTATTAGTATTAGATTTATGACATTTCGAACAAGATTGTTTACTTGATCCTTATGTTATATATTTTCTGA
The DNA here is from genome assembly GCA_005392925.1 of Aquilaria sinensis. Classification (NCBI taxonomy): domain Eukaryota; kingdom Viridiplantae; phylum Streptophyta; class Magnoliopsida; order Malvales; family Thymelaeaceae; genus Aquilaria; species Aquilaria sinensis. The sequence continues at coordinate 40,081 of SMDT01000742.1, forward strand.
ACTATTGTTATGTTTTATGGAATCATGGACATTTCGCCGCTTATTAGGCATTTGTGATTACCTTCTATTTTCCCACTTATGCATATAGTAAAAAATACGAGATTAGCTAGTTGGAGAGTAACCACAAGCAAGGTTGTTAAGATTGAGATCCTACCCTGAATCATTTTTTACCGTGTAAGATCGAGATCATAAAATCAGATCATAAATCGTAAAATCCAATTAAAACCTAAAATTTCTAATCTACATAATATAGTTCATATAAAAGATCAATTATATTGGATACCTATGTAAAATTTGAGTGTCATAACAATGTAAAAATCCTCATTTGAAAATATTACACTGTTTTATTTTTCTTTCCTCATTTGAAAAGTATTACCCTTTTTATTTTTTCTTTCTTTAATAATTTTTTATTTCTATCTAGCTAAAGTCTTAAAAAATTTATTTCCCCTAATTAATTTTAAATTTTCTTTTCTATTTGACTCTTGACTTGTCATGTCATGTGACTCATGTCTTGGAACTTGATAAAAAAAAAAAATTAACTGCCAATTAAAGAGAAAGAGAATGTGGGTTTTTCCTTCTCTTCTTATATTGACTTTCTTTGTCGCTTTTATCTTATCTCCTATTTCCCCCTCATTCTTTCGCAATTCTCTCTTTACTTCAGACTCTCATCTCTCTCTCTCTCTCTCTCTCTCTCTCTCTCTCTCTCTCTCTCTCTCTCACCCAGATTTATCGTCTTTCAAAATTGAAACTTTGACCAACTTCAACCAAACAAAAAAAATTTGTTCATTTTTCCTTATTCCATGTTTTTCATTAGAAACCTCTATAAACCCAATTGAAGTTTACTAACTTTTTAGAGCTATTCCAGTTAGATCATTCCTCTAATCCCCTTGTATTATTGTTGCTTTTATGTTTCTAGGCCTATAAGCTTTTACTCAACCCTCATTCACTTATGTGCGAACTAGTTGTGCTATGGTAATTGCTTGGCAATGGAGCAAGAAGATCAAGACGATTAGTTGGCTGGCGAAGAGGCAAGATGCACAAGGGAAGCCCGAATCGGTGAGATCATACTTGCATATGATCTTACGATTCTGAACGCAATCCCACTACGCCAATGATCCTACTACGATTTAGATAGGTTTTTTAGAGCTAGATCATAAGATCGCACAATTCTACAATTCGGATTACATTTTTAACAATTTTGACTACAAAAGCTCAAGATTTGAGATAGTATTAAAGTGAGATTTAATATACATCATAAGCTTAGATATCTTGTATTAGATTTTAAGTTGTTGTGGCTCTATCACTCGATGCTAAATGTCAACTAATAAGTTTGGATAATTAGTGATGTTTATTTATATTTATTTGGAATTTTTGTAGCGTTGCATGTTTGAGAAAATTTTATTTTTTCAAATGTGTGGCATATTATCATTCCAAAACTTCTAAGATGAGTTTTGGGGTAAGGCAACAACTATATCTAAAACAGCAATCAGTGTGAAATGAACAACATTTTATGAAATAATAAATTCATAAAAATGAAACAACATTATTTTTAGAATAATATTTTACTGAATATTAAATTTATATGAATGAAAAACATTTCTTACTTAATAGAACAAATTTGCATAAAAGCGACTGACATAATAGTCACAATCAATCGCATTGGGCGACTGAAAGGTTCAGTCGCTTTTTCCATAGTTACTAGTTGCTAGCAAATGACTAACAACTAAAATGTCTATCACTTTTTATATTTTATTTAAAAAAATTGTTCATTTTTTTTAAATAATTTGATTTTATATTTATATATATTATATAATTTCTAGTTTTTAAAATTCAATTATAATTTTATATTCTGCTTCCCTACTGTTGCCTAAGTCTATTGCTTCCTCTATCTCCACTGCCACTGGCAAGTGCTCCCTTTCGCTACTCTCAGCCCACTGGGATGTGCCCGCTTTCGTTGCTTTTGGGCCTCCGATGGGTGCTCGCTTTTTGCGACACTCAGTGGTCCTCATCACAACTGATATGACGAGCGCATTGACAAATTTGGCTGATGTGATGGGACGAAAACAACAGCAAGGGAGCAGCTCGTAGCTCTTAAGGTGGAGTTTCTAGACTAGTCACTAACTACTTAGCGGTTAACTAGTGACTGACTGCTGGCGACTAACTATGTCAATTGCTAGCAACTTAGCAACTAATTAGCGATTGCTTACTTGACAACTGACTATTGGCAGTCACCAGTCATTCGTTAATTACATGATTCTCCAATTGCTGCAGTTGATTAACAACTGATGTGCCTTAATGATTGAAACAATCGGTTACTGTCTTTCTCTCTCTTGTAATGACTGTACGGAACAACATTTTCTTATTGTGAAATAATCTTCTTCATCTATCTTTTGTTCCCCATTCCAAGCAACCTTATTCTCACAAGCTTTATTTCCTTTGTCTTGCTGGCAGATGTAACTTTATCTTTTACTTGCAACCTTTTATTTTTTTTTTCATCTTTTTCCTTTTTTTCCTTGTAGAAACTAAGATCAATGTTTTATTTATACTCTTAGTTTCCATTTATTTACACAAGCCTTGGAAAAAATAAGAGAATGGCCTTCCATCTTCTTCAAATCTCTTCCCAAAACAACATAAGCCTTAAAGAGCCCTCCATTTAACAACTTCTTCCAGGCCATATATCAAACAAGAGAGGAGAATGGCAATCAAGCAAATCCTATATCGGGTTTGAACTGGTCGATGTTCCAAAGGGACACCTTGGAGTATATGTGGGAGGGGCTGAAAGAAAAAGGTTCATTCTTTTCATTTCGATTCATTTTTTAGTCAACCTTCATTTCAAGAGTTGTTGAGTCTAGCTGAAGAAGAATTTGGCTTCAGCCATCCTATATGGCTGGCCTCACCATCCCCTGCTTAGAAGATTTCTCCATTGATCTCACTTCAAGCACTACAATAGAGTTAGTTAGAAGAACATAAAAAGTTGTAGATTTTTTTTAATAACTTTTTTCTGCTTCCAAGTTGTGGAGGAGGAGGAGGAGGAGGTGCAGAGAGGTTGTTGGCATCGTGATCTTTTCTGACACTTTATAACAGAGGGTCATCAAAATCAAAACTGTCTTTCATCATAGTAAACGTTGATCATTAAATCAATGTCTTTGTCTTCCGAGACACGAATGGTAATTGGAGCCCGTGAAACCATCGTCCCACATGGATTTACAACTGATGGTGTAGAGCATGCACTAAGCGTCGGTTATCATCAGCCTTACCTCAAATATTATTTTATTTATATTCCACTAAAAATTTCATAGTATTTTAGTCATTTTTTAATAATAGTACTTTTTATGTATATATAGTACGTATTAATTTATAATATACTTATCTATTATTTATTTATAGAACATATTGCAAATACTTATATATCTTTTTATAAATTATTAATCACTTTTCATTGATTTTATCTTATTTAATAAATTTATTAGAATTAAGAAATGAACACCGTGGGATAACAAAAAAAATAATAATAATAAAGAGCATCGATAAGTGAAATAAAGTTATTAAAACAAGTGTTAACAAGAAGTTAACTTCATAAATAGAATTTGATTCCTTTGTAGTACGTAGTTATGGTAATGCAGCCATAATTGTAAATCTAGAACAATCTTATTTCCTTCATCATCGGTTAGGAATTAGAAAAATAGAGTTCAGATGACAAATTTTGTTCCTTTTGGCTTGAAATATGGAATTTTTTTTTAATCTTTTCTTTTGCCACCAAGCTGCGTTAATTGACAGGAATAACAAGCTTGGCATGCTAGCGATTATTTGTAACAAGATGGGGAAGGTTATCATGACATCAACAGCTCCAAAATAGGGGCTAGCTAATTCGTTGTTTGCAATTGCAAAGAGCCTCGTCATTTAGGTGAGCAAAAGCTTGTTAGGGATTTCTAAGAGCATAAAATCATTATTGAATTTGATTTCATCGTTGTTGTTCATGAGTAATTGTAGCCCCAGATCTGTTTGTCAAAAGCTGGTAACTATCTTCGACGGATCAGAAGGATGATTTTGAAGCTTCAGGCGTTACTCATTAATTCGTTGCAGACACAAACAAAGATATGCATGTAAGATTGGTCATGTGAGGGAGGTGGCTCATTCGTTATATGTAAAACTTTAGGGGTTAGAGTTTCTGTGGGACGAAGGTCAGTGCCAAAGCTGGATTTTACCTCTCCTTAGCTTAACAGAGGCTGAATGGGCTAATATTTCAGGGTAAAGTGTAGGTTTACCAAAACAAAGGGTTGCATGGCAGCATGAGTAGGTTAGAGTAAACATTAGGAAGATTTTTATAATTTTTCCTATTGTCTTTTTTGACATGAGAGAACGTGAAGTGCTCAACATAGATTTTAACTACTAGATAAAACTTATACTACCATTTAAAGATCAATTCTAAGCGCTAGAAGGAAACGAAAATTCAACTTTAAATAGAGTAGCAAAGTTTACATACGTTGAAACGAAAAGTGTGCACAATTGTGTTAAAAAAATGTGTGCACGGTTGTGCAAAATGTTCAAATAAGTATACATATTTCAAGTCTTTTGTTTGAGAATTGAAAGTGTAAGCTTTGTCATGCGGCCTAACCCAAGTCGTAGAGGTTGGAGGGCCACCAAGTAGGGGTCGAGGCTCAAATCCCACATTTACTAATTCCTTACAAACACCATATAGAAGTTGGGTTTATACATAAATAGCGGACTGGACAACCAAACAAAAACTTGCAAAATCGATTGGTAAAAGTCCCAAAATCACATAGCAAAGCCTGGTAATTAGAGCCGATGGTGATTATACCCAATTATATATATCATCCAGATCGATCACATAGATCTCATATACAAATCTTTCGGCCATTTATTACTCCACATACTTATTTGTATCCGTTAAACTACTTTACGAAGTTCATCATCTCAAAGCACTATATATATAGAACAAAAATCTTCGAATGAAAATTCCTTCGAGATAACTTACTCCTTCCTGGAAACTCCCAAAATCTTATCCACGAGAAGACCAGTGAATATAGATTGCTATGCTAATGCTACCACCATCATCTTTCCCTCCAAATCAACAAAGAGAACATGTTAGCCAACGACGGCGAGAAGAGAAGCTCCAGCTGTTGCATGAGGCAAACTGTTGCCCAAGTTAAAAGACAGAATAGTATGGATTCGAGATCAACAACAACAATGCCACTCTTTGGTATCAAATGCATCTTCTTCTTGCTCACCATTCTCAGAACGCAGACTACTACGTGATAAGAAATAGCAGGGCCATAAATTTTCCAAATTACAAATCAATTTTCCCAATTAAAGTTCAAAACCGAAAATGCCTAAATCAAACACACAGAATTGCTTCATTGCTAGGAATGGAAGAGGAGAGAAAAAGTTATTTGTTCCATTTTCTTGATGTGGGACCCGGAAATGGGGGAGAGGCAGTGGGTAGAAATAGAAGTGGTCTCCGTTTGCTTCTCTTAAATTATTAGACACATTTTAAGTGCCAAAAAAGGGTAAAAAAAGGATAAATCTCCCGCTCATATACATATTATAGCGCAAATCATCCACCGTTATTTTTTTACAGTTCACATTCCCAGTTTCTTTCAAACAAGTATTAGCCATTAATGATTGCAACTCAGACAAATCAGCCACCGGTGAAATTAATGATTAGAATATTTTATTATTTTATGAAATATTTCGTAAAATCCGATACTAATTGAAATGTTAAATTCCACAATTCAATTTTAAATTTTATACTCTTATACACACCAACCCCCCTGAACTAAAAATAAAGCATAAAAACCCTTTTGCTCTTACCGTTCTTCTGTGTTATATGACTCTTCACTCTCTTTCACGTGTTTCACCAAAAGCTAATTCTCTCTAAATCACTTGTGAAGGAGAGAATGGAAGGAAAGAAGACAATGGCCTCTAGGTTCTCTAGAGGCAGCCCTAATTTTTACAGCAGACCAATCGATTTCACAGTGAATTTCTCGTAGAATTTCACCTTGCCCTTGAAGGAAATTGATTGCTATGACAACCGACTCGATGGACTTGTAGAACTTATAGACAAAAGTAGTGCGATCGAATGACAAATTAAGAAGGAGGTGAACTTTGGGGTCGCTGGAATGGGCAACAGGGGGCTTCGCCTGCATCATTAGTGACCAGCTGAACATTGAAGAAAATTGGCTCCTTTTGGCAACGGAGGAATCCTGGTGATGATTGAATTGTACCATCAACCGAGGCGTCGACCCAGAAATTCACAAGAAATAGTTGGGTGTCGACCAGGGTCAGTGTTTAATGTGATTGATGTGACAGATTTGTACAGATTTGTTTAGCCGCATCTACTTCTGCTTATATTGATTTGTACTCCACTATAACACCCCTTTTTTCTTGCGGGGATATTGATGTTTTTGTAGAGCTATGAGATATGGTAAATGTTGGTATCATATATTACTGCTTTCAAAATAACTGTTTTTGTTTGAAAAAATAGAGCTTAGTTTTTGCTGGAAAACTATGAAGAAATATGTTTCACAGGTTTCGCTTGTCATGCCCTCTTGTTAATGTTCAATTCATAAGCTATTTCGTTGGCCAATTTTTTATTTGGACTTTAATAATGATAAACTAAAAATACTTTCAGGTGCAAAACTAATTCTACAAATTTGCTCTAAAAGGATTATTATTTTTTTTTTTTTACAAAAGATGTTTTAATTGAAGATCTACTTTATAAGAGCTTCAAATCACTTTTGAATACTAAGATTTAAAGGAGATTACATCAATTATGAAATCTAATAGATAACACCAGATCAAGTCAGACAAATAATAAAAAATTTGGAGAAATCTAGATTTAGTTGGAAACGACAAAGAATGATGAAGGAGATGGTAGAAGGAAATGTGTTGAAGGAGGGGAGCAGTTCTAGTTGGCTAGGATTTTTACTTTTTGTTCATGTAACTGTTAAAAGAACTAATTCTACAAACATGAAATGATTGGATGAGAAATATATACATGATAAATGAGAAATTGATTTTTTATTCAGGTTTGAGAAATTAGAAATGTCAAGGTGTCAGTGGGAGTGTGGTGCTGCGCGGGCTAGGGGAGGTGGCACCTGAGGGAAGAGAGGGAAAGTTGGAAGAGGATGGTGGAAAAGAGAATAAACAAAGTTTAGGGGATATTTGTAGTATGTACAAAAGCTTAGTAGCTATGTTAAGATAAAATGTGTCATTTTGCCACATCAACTACATTTATTACATCATTATCCATCGTGGAAAACAAACAGGAGAGTGGATAACTTTTACCAAAAGATAATATGGGTAAACAACAATCGTCTTACTTAAACTAAGACCCATGTTTCGAATTTATATTAAAACCACAAAACCGTTACATAATTTATTCTTTAACTGTGAAAATATTATACTAATCGTCCTGCCATTAACTGCAATTATTAAAATGGACAGAAAAAAAATAAAAAACTAGTTTTAACCCCTTGAAAACCTTCCATTTATCATAGAAATCTCAAAATTTTTAAATCTTATAGTAAAACCTCCTTCTCCTAACTGCCCTCCCTCCTCCATAACTGCAACCATCCTTCGCTTCCTTCATTCGGTTCTCATATCCTCTGTTGTTGATTCCAAACCGACCTCCCCATTTGTGAGCTCACCTCCCTTTTTTTCCTGCTAAATTGTCAATGGCCATCTTCCTTCGGCGGTGCAAGATGATCTTTATTTGGCGGAGCGCGATTGTCAATTGTCATCTTCCTTCAACAGTACGTGATTGAAGATAAACAACGATGTTGAAGCACGATTAAAGGGAGATGTCCAAATAGGATCAAAGGAAAATGACGATAGAGGACGACGATGGGTAAGATTGGAGTGTGACAGGAGAGCACTACAGAAGATGACGCTTAATCAATAGGAGAGTGCAACAAGAAAAGTATTAAATATCGTTACCGCTAGATATACGCATTTCATATTTTTTAGGTATACTGTATCGCATATCATTACCATATTTGTAAAAATAAATAAATAAATAAATGTTAGAATATTATTTTAAGATAAAATAAATTAAATAATTTTTTGCACATCTTTATATATATTCTAATTTTTCTCATCATAATTTGTCAAATATAAATAAAATATATATGATAGAAGATATTTTTTATACAAAAAAACATAAAAAAAAATTATATATAGAGCAAAATAAATATTACTACAAAAAAAAAAACTAATTTATTTATACAATAATTAAAAAAAAACAATACTTTAATAATAAAAATACATTTTCTAATATCCAAAAGAAAAGTAACCAAAAAATAAAAAATAAATATTTATGTTAAAATATGTGTATTAATTATATTTTACTATTTTATATATTTATGTATGATATTTTGATTTAAAATGACCAAAGAAATATCTCACATATGTCCGCAAAAAATAGAATACCCCTGTATGTATCAGGTTGTACCTCATGATGTCAGCAGTATACTATGGTTTTTACATAAAATGAACACAAAAAGTTACCGGTATGCAAAATATCGTAAAATACTATTTCGTGTGAAAAAATGATAAAATGTGAAAGCATTTGTATCACGTACTATTTATTCGTGGTAAGTAGTATACCGTGATATTTAATTCCATAGCGATGAGACAGCAACAAAAAACGGAGATAGAAGGTGACAACAATCAACAAGGAAAAAAGGCAGCATTATGACCTTAAGAGTCCCAACCTTTTGTTCCCCTTTACCCATTAATTAATCATTAGTGGTGGCTGCAACATAGGATGTCATCGACAGGATGGGGACGTGACAGTGGCAGATTAGCGCTGGGCATAGCAAAGGTGAAGGTCATAAGGGGAGCAGGAGCATAGGTAAAGGTCATGACGGGATGATGATTTTATTATAAAATATAAAAGTTTTGAGTTTTTTATGATAAATGGAAGGTTTTCGGGAGGTTAAAGCTATTTTTTTACAATTTTTTCTGTCCATTTTAATTATTGATATTAACGGCAAAACAATTAGTGTAACATTTTTATAATTAAAAAATAAATAGTGTAATGTTTTGTAGTTTTAGGATAAATCTGAAACATGAATTTTAATTTAAGAATGATGGGTGCTATTTATCCAAATAGCATTGATAACAAATTTAACTGCAAAAAAGTAATGACACTGATATGCCTATCTCGTAAACATGGGTGGCTGATTTGCCAATTTCACAAAAAAAAAAAAGAAGTAGACACGTGGTAAGAAAATACCGGTAGCATATTAACGGAGACATACAATATGGGACTGAAAATTTTCGTCCCTATAATAATAATAATAATGATGATGTAAAAATTTTCACTGTGACAAAAAATATGGAAAAATTGTTGCAGAATAACTTGCGTTTACAACATTATCCAGAGGCAGGAAAACAGTTTCACCCATCCAGGGCATGTACACGAACACGATAAACCTTTTGCTTTAAACTTAAAGGGTGACCTGAGTCAATACCCGAACCACCACCTTTTGTGTGACAACACCGACTCAGAGTTACTGAGTCTGTGCCTCGTACGGTTCGTTCTTGACTCAACATCCTCAAAACCAACGACCAAACAAACAAGGAGTGAGAAGACAAACAAGAAAATGGCTCACGGGAAGGAGAGAAGGAGGTGACATCACATGTGTCAGGCGTCGCTCTGAAGGTGAAGCGCCCCTTTGATCTTCTGGACGGTGCAGGAGATGAGATTGTTAACAGTCTCCACGGATTCCACTGTCAGCTTCGCTGTGGGAAGGCTATTTACCAGAATCTGGAACGCCACCGTCAGCAGTGAGCCGCCGCTGTGGGCCTCAGTGGGTGAGCCATTACCGTCGGGGGCAATGGCAAAGCCCGAAGGAAGGAGCGCCACATAACTAGAGTCGCCGCCGTTCATGACGACGTGCATGGCCGGAATGTCAACCGGCGCGTACACCACAAGCGAGCCAGTCGCGTCTGTGCATGTCTCCTGTAGCACCAGCATGCTGCTCTCGTTCGCATTCATCGCCTAGACAAAGGAAAAAAAAAACCAGAGTGAAATCAGAGCGGCACCCGCATCTCCCAAGTCCCAACTTAAGTGACTGTTTTCTGACTTGTTCATTTCGGACAAAACTTGTTGCATGCAGCATGAGGCTCCAAATTTTTGGATTTATTTACAAGTAAAAGGACCTGGAGATCTACTTACGCTGGCTCGGAGGAGAGAGACGCAATTGGCTTGGTCATGGCCCTTGGCAATGTGTGCCATCTCCTGCATGGGTCCGCCGTTGGACAGGATGTCCCACTCGCTCCGCAGCCGCTCGTCCCGGAGGAAATCAAACAGCTTCTGCGGTGACACATGCAGCCACACAGAAGTGGCGGCACTCAACACAACGCCCGAGGGCTCCCCCGGGTCGTCCACGCTCTTCCTGGTCATCAACCTCACGTCTTCATTGAGGTTTTCCCCGGTAAGCCTGTTCCACTTGTGCGGCTTCGACGAACACACCCCCGCACAGAAGTTGTGCGTCATGCGCTGTGCCAGTTTCAGCATGCTTCTCCGGCCACTGGAGGTTATGGCGCTGGCGTGGTCGTGAGCCGGTAGGTCCGACGACATGAGGATGGCCAGGCACTCGCACTGGCGTTGAAGGGTGGCCAGCCACCGCGGAGCGCCCAACCCCATACCCGACTTCATCGTCTGCCGGTAGAGAGGGTGAATTTGGCTCTCATCATATTCTGTGTGTTCCACCCATGTGACCTGCATTTCATTTTTTTTTTTTTGTCACAGTCTAATTAATGGAATAACATTATTCACCTGCTACCTAGTGAATAATAATACTCTGTTCATCCTGATTAATTAAATCAATTCATCATTACTCGTAGGAAAAACTTATTTTTGAACAAGTGATTTAATTAGTAATTTGATTAAGGAGGAGATTCAAATTTTAACGCGTTAATTGAAGAGTGAGCATCTTAGCCAAAAAAAACAAAAAACAAAAACATCAGAATTTAGAACACAATTCGATACCAAACAGTAAGTCCTTAATGCATGGGAGCCATCACCTAAGCTAAGTGGGATTGGATATAAAAAACTTGTAAACTTATTAAATATACTGTATGCTGAATATTAAGAAGAAATTAAGGAACTTGTAGATTACTACGATATGATAAATATTGGTAGTGACATGCATCTTCATGTTACAAAAAAAATAGTACTATTTGATTTTAAGAAATTGGTTGTTTAATTCAGGTATATATAAATAAGTAGAAACACAAAAAGGAACACATGCAGCTTTGAATAGCTGTAGTTGATGCCTTAAATGTGGGAAAACCGAGATGGGATGGCAACAGAAGAGAAATGTTATTCATTCGTAATTTACTCGTCCTTCAGCAAGTCAACTGTGTGTGTAAAAATGTCTCTGCATAATGGTCTTAATTCAATTTTATTTTATTGATACTGAACAAAAAGGTGAATTGCTTCAACTCACAACACATGCAACAAATTAAGCTGTAGCGGCATGGCATGTTGTTGTACTTGTACCAGCAAAGCAAAGCAAAGCAAACCAATGGAAGAAATTAAAGAAAATGGCATGAGCTAGTATTTGTGATGAGGCTAGCGTACGTACGTGTTTTCTTTTTCAGGACAACATTTTTAGCTTATAGCTAGCGGCGTGCTTTTATGAATGAGACATCTACCACTAGACGGCAAAACATGTTTACTTTAGAAGGAATGAAAAACAAGGAAGAAAGAGCGACCCTCCTGACTCAATGCTCGCTCATACCAAGGCAACAACCCAACAACCACACCACGGCAAGCAACTGAACTGCAAAGAGAGAAGAAAACCAACCACATCCACATCCTTTTGCCATGCCCATATATATATATATCATATCAACGCTAGTTAAGGAAATATAAAAATCTGACGACATCGGAATAAGCAAAACATCGAAGTCAATAAACAAACTGATGACATGCCGTGCGTGGAAGGTTCCAATTCACTGACAATATTATAGAGTGTTCAGATCGATACGATATTTTTTGCAAACTACTTACTACTTCAAAATTTAAAGATGATGCTAATTAATACTACTACTAGTTAGTAATTACATGCATATATGCGAATAATTTGGTTTTGCTCAAACCGCCGGGCCTGGACTGGAGGAAGAATGATTAATTAAGGTCTGATTTGAGGAATTACCTTGGAGTAGCCATTGCGCATGTCTTGCACAAGACAGCCTGAAGGAAGCCTCCGACAAGACACAACAGTGTCCCGGATGCTGCCGACGGAGACATCAACCACAGCCCATACACCCTCTGCCTGTTGCTTGCAGAATCGCAGGAAACTCAACTCCCTCACCGGAACCAATGGCGACACCACCTCCACTTCCGCTTCCATCTACAACCCAACAACCTTAACTTATTATATCTACTCCTTCCATAATTTTCCCATTTAATACGAGTCCAGTTAACATCCTAAGTCACAAACTAATCAATCTCTCTCTCTCTCTCTCTCTCTCTCTCTCTCTCTCTCTCTCTCTCTCTCTTTTGGTGAAGACAAATTAATTGATCTCATTACTTCAATCCGATCAATTATATAGCGATACAGAAAGCCGTCATTTAATAGAAAAAACTTACCAGCTGAAGTGCACCGTCTCCGGTTCCTCCCATTCCGCTGCAAATAACATGAGTCGTACAACTTCTAGCAACCAAGCACGGAAACATCTCCGACCATCGATTCTGCCCAAAACAGATGAACAAGCTACAATTTAGTCACTGCATTGCGCCAGCGACTATTGGGTTTGAAACTAAAGACTCACCCACTCCATGAGAGATTCCACGAGAGCTAAGCTGTTGATGATAACAATGCCGGTCTCTCTAGAAGCTTCCGTGATGAACCCACTTGGCTTGGGACCAATGCAGGGACCAAAACTCCTCAGGTAATCTTCCTCGTTTAACACCTCCCTTCCACCGTCTGGCCCTTGAATCCACAGCGGCTCCCCCGCCTGAGCCATCTTCACCAGCTCCCCCATGGCCGCAAGAGCGAGTTCCAGAAGCATCGACCTTTCCGCCGCCGCCGCGGGCGACCCATCCATCCCGTTGGGTGGCAGGGCCACCGGTAGCACACTATTCATCACGCCGGAGAAATCCTGGATGAGTGGCAAACAGGTGTTCAAACCCCCGTATCCGTTGCTTCCGACGGCCAGTTCCAAGCCGGCATCCGAAATCGGAGGCGGCAGGGACGAAATGGGACGGCCCAATAACTTGCCGGCGAGCGCGCAGACACGATCTAGCTCATCCTTCAAGCGCGCGTTCTCAATTCTCAGGTGTTGCTCTTCCAACGAGACATCGCCTATGATCGCCGGACCACCGCAGTTGGTACAAATTGGATTTCTCATGGCGTCGCGGATCGACATGTTCTCGGCTCGGAGCTTATCATTCTCCCGGCGGAGGAGCGAGTTTTCGTGCCTCTCCAATTGCATCTGCGCGGATCGAACACGGAACAATTAGTCACAATTCAAAATATCGGAGAAATGCCAGAGGTCAGAGAAACGACTGCGGACTCAAACACCTTCAACTGGGTTCGACGATTCTGGAACCAGAACTTGACTTGTCTGGGTTCCAAGCAGAGCCGCTTGCTAAGGTAGAGCCTCTGTTTCTCGTCGGGATGAGGGTTTTCCTTGAAGAGGCTGAACCAGAAAACGAAAACAGAGTAAATCAAATTCTATTTTACAACCGAACTTTAAAAAAAAAATAAATAATCGATGGGTTTGAATTTGAGGGGACAAAAAAGAATTTGATTTAATCGTACGCTTCTAGCTCTTGGATCTGCTGGGGAGTGTGTCGGTAATTACGCTTCTTCCGGGGACGATTATCGGAGGCGTCCTGATCGTCTCCAGACGCGCCGTCGAGGTCGCCGCTGCCGGATCTGCTGTCGTTCTCCTCCTCGCGGCTGCGCCTGGCATCGAAATTCCCGCCCATCAGAGGGCCGTCGCCACAAACCTGGTGGTTATTCTCTATCTCTGCCTGCTCCTGCAACAACATCACAGAAAATCAAAAACAACATTACATCATAACACAAAAACAGAAGACGGAACTTGAAGAGAGAGAGAGAGAGATTACAATGGCGAGAGAGAGTCCCGGAGAAGCGAATATGGGGAAAGAAGAAGAAACGAGGTGAGGCAAGGCTACGGCGCCGCTGGCGGGCATGACGGCCTGTTCGGCGCCACCCAATTGGGAGCTATTCGCCAGGAATTCCAGAAAAAAGAATCGATCCAGCGGAGATGAATCAACCGAACCAAAAGAGGAACAGAAAGAAAGCCTCAAAACTCGAGTGGCTGGGACATCCAGGGAACTGAATTGGGTCTAAGAGGTGAGGAATGCATTATGAAGATAGAGCTGGGTGCATGGTTCAGAGTTTGCGAGGAGGCAGAAGTCGCCGGAAACAACCAAAAAGCGAGAGAAAACAAAAGGGCTGACTGGGAAATTGTGGCAGGACAAGGAAGATAAGAAGACGCAGTGGGTAGTAGCGGCAGTTTATGGACACTTGGAAGACTTGTATATATACATACGTGTGTCTGTATAAAAAACCAAAGAGGGGGGGGGGGGGGCGGGGTTAGTTGATTCTGGAAGTCGAGTCGAGTCTAGTCGAGTCTGGGATTCTCTCTCTCTCTCTCTCTCTCTCTCTCGATGCTAAGGATTCGGGAGGGGGAGAGAGAGAGTCAAAAAGTCTTCGTGGGCAGAGAGAGAGCGACAGAGAGAAGAAGGGGGAAATAGGTCCCAAAATTTAGTTGCCCTTTTTAGCCCCATGTGGAAGAAGGTAAGTCCAATTATTTAATTCTGCTTCCAGATTCTGTTGCCTTTTCCGTGTTCCCTTTTCTCCCTTCCTATTACCCTTTTCCTCTCAGGATTTCTAAGTTGTAGCGTTACCTTCCCAGGAGGCATCCGTCACTAGCCCAGATTTTGTTCTTCCCTTTGGGCAAATCCGTCTTACAATCCCTGGACCTTCACAAATTTATTTCTCAGACTCCTATTGTTTATACTTTGATTCTGCTCTTGTAGATGACAAATGGGCACTAGACATATATGCATGCTTGTTTTCTCGTGAATTCACCGATTAATTATATACTTGAGAGGTGCCTAAAAGTTAAAACCCTCCACAAGTGCTGTGCCACTAACTTCTGTGGATTTAAGGCAAAATCTTTTTATATATGGCGCATGCAAAATTAATTCATGATGATTAATTTGTACATGAATCTCACTTAGTGTGAAACCACACATGCCTACAAATTAATGCTACATTTTGAGGAATGATGAGACACAACTGCGTACGAATAGGCTCGGTCTAGTATATGCCCTATGTACATTCATGTGTTTTCAAGCTGAGAACTTTTGTGACAAATTATATAGTTGTGTCGTTGTTAGTCATGGCTCACGAGTTATTGGGTTGTCGATAGCGGCAAGAGATTCGACCACTAGCTGCTCTTTCTTCTCGACAAATCTCATCCCTGATCAAACTCCAATGATATTATTGTGTGACAACCATGAGAGGTACCTGACGGCGAAGATGAAAACTGTAGGCCATGAGTAGAGTAGGGCTCCTGAGATGATAATTATGGGAGAGTCAATAAAGTTGGGAAGGCAGTCCGCGGTGGAAGAAAGAAAAGAGAGCGGCCGAAGATGAAGAAGAAGTTTTCTTATGGGCAAACAATATAAAGTATAAACACCCCCAAGATTTTCTCATAGTATTAATGTTACTATGAACGTTACTCTAAGATTTGAACGAGAATTTTTTTCGATCCTTCTATGTTGGAATATTCAAATTGTATTTATATAAGATTTCTCATATTTATACTATATGATATGAACCAATGTGTTCATGCTTCTAGTTGTACATATGTCTAAATCTACTCATATATACAAGCCGCCTTATTTGTGCATTAAGATTTATATCAACAATCTTATCCAAAAGTTGAACTTATACTAATTACTAGAATAAATATACATACAAATGAAAAGTTCAATATATATAAATCACATCAAACACATATATAAATGATATCATAAAAATACTCATTGCTAGATAAAATATATTTGTAATCTGATTTATATATATATCTTTAATTTTAACAGCAAACAGAATTCAATACACTTATACCTATTTTATGTTGTGTAGAATAGCATTGAAATATAAATATAAATGAACATGAAAGGTAGGCAAATGTTAAAATTGTCAAAGACTCAAATACCAACGAGACAGCATATATGTTAAAATTGTGAGACAGCATGTGCGCATTTTTCTTCACTGCTCCTTTTGTCCCGGATTGTTTGAAACGTTTCAATTGAGCACAAATTTTTAGGCATACTCACTTTTTACCATTGTTCCTAATTTTGCCCCTTTCTTCTCTGCTATTTTGAGCCTTCACTTTTTGCCAGACTTGCCTCCATCTTTGTTTCAAACCTTCGGTTCTAGTTAATGTCCTGATCCTAGTCCCAATCCTGGCATGAATCGATCGATCGGAGCAATCGGAGGTGAGGAAAGACAACGATTCATCTCAATCTGCCATCAGAAACGATTCACCTCAATCTACCATTACCTCGTCGCCTCCATCCATCGCCTCATTGCCTCTTGGCTATGATTTCTGCGCTGTACCCTTTGCCTGCAGTCTAGCTCTTGGCTAGTCTTCTTCGTGACTCTGTATCTAACTTTGTTTTGGCTTTCTCTTAATAAATTACCTTTGCTTGGTTGCTTAAAAAAAAAAAAAAAAGAGTAAAGGCTAGTCTAATTCTTTAAATTTGGATAGTTTATGATAATAAAAACAAAAAAACAAAAACAGAAACAAAAGAGAATTATAGTAGGTGCTAACTAGCTAATTCATTCTGGCGTTTTCTCCGTTTCCCTCTTTGCGAAACTCATTTAGTTGCTGTGTGCATGCGGTAGATCAAATTGTGAATTCATCAATTTTACTCCCCCCCCCCCCCCCCCCCCCCCCCTATTTATGGACAATCACAAATTAAATTCATTTGAAAAAAATTCCATGCTCCTTCATCGGTTAAACAATATGTATGTAACAGTAAGTTTTCAATATGAATGTTACTATTTGCCTATGTATTTATATGTAAGCACAGTCATATATATGAGTATGTTAGTAAAGTTTAATATTGTTTTCTTTCTGAAAGACGATTTTTTTTTTTTGCTAATGAATGCTATTTTTTTCGAAATAAATGATTGCTATATTGTGTTGTTTGTGATTTGCAAACTTCATATCATAGTTATTCATCTTTGACGAGTTCTTAACAAATTATTATCTTAAAAAATATGGGACGTTATAAATTGTGTACAACAACCTGAATGAAATTCAAGTGTCAACAGCACTGGTTGAAAAATCTGATGCAAATGCAATTTTCAGCCGGTGAAATTCCTCAGAAGTCAAAAAAAATTAAATTGAAGGCTGACTTCCTGTAATAATATTAATTAACAGAAGAGGTGGCCATGACTCATAGTCGGAGTCTTCACCTTCCCCCTCACAATGCTGTGCCTGTGAAACCAACTAAAAGTCTAAAACAGTACTTCCAGATTAATAAAGCTAAAACTATTCAAATGGATGTACAAGTTCATAGTTATATGTTTAGGCAAACAAAAGAAAAAGAGAATAGGAAGAAGAAGAAGAAGAAGAAGAAATATATGCGAGATATGTTACTTTTTTTTTCTTACTCACTCAAATTCTTACAAAAGAGAATGGATTTTTTTTTTTTTTTGTAAATTGACAACATTATCAGAAACAATTTGAAGAAACATATGAGCACATTAATTTAGGTATGACAAACAAGAACATAAGAAGCAAGATAATAAGATCCAAAGACCATCAATTTAAGCATTCAAACCCTACGCCCACCCTTCACCCTCTCTCTAAAAAGCCAATCTTAGCATAATTGGAGTTTTTTTATTTGTTTTTGTTCACAGACAAACCAGACAGGGGATTGCAGATTGAAGAGACAGTAGTAAAGAGTTCTATTCAATGAAGTTGGTTAATCTGCTCTCTTATAATGGATCGGGAGTTGGGGTTTGTTAATCTAAGTATTATGCTGGGTTTATGTCCTTTATTTTTTAGGGTTTTTTACGTCAGTTTATAAGTTTGAATATCGGTTATACCGTACATTTCCTATAATTTTTCCATGTAATACGATATTATATGGGGCAAAATGAATACCATGAGTTAAGTTTATTGTTCCTGTAAAGTTCTGCTGTTGTATCTTTATTAGTAAATGTTATATAAATTCCGGTTAATGAAAAAGAACTTTGACTTGGTTTTTATTTTATTGAATTATAGAATTTGATTTGTGGTAGTAGCCTGTGGGTGAGGAAAATGATGTGTGGAGTAGAGACGGGTGTAAAAAAAAATCCGAGTTGTAGTCCGTCCGACGACAGATGAGAAATAGATGAGAGTACAAAAAGCGGTGGCAGTGCCCATGCCCAAAATTTATCACCACGACAAAGAGAGCGTACTACCCAAACCAAACAGGGTCTTGGTTGTCTCACTGCTGAGTTAATGCCAGTGGCTCACGGCTTGGCTGGCCTCTGACATTGATGTACAATCACTCACCCATCTACTACTACTGCTGCTGCTACCTCAACCGTGTTCCTTCAATCTCTCACCTCAAACCAGGAGGGGAGAAGACAAACAGATACACACTACTTAGCCCACCCAACTGGTGGTTGTGCATCATAATTATTGGGGAGAAAGGGCAAAAGCAAAACTACTTCTAAGAGGGAGGAATTTTGTAACTAATATTTCTTTTTTTTTTTTGTGCAAATTTGCTACTTGTGTTATCTGTTGTAAGCAAATTTGCTACTAGAGTTGCAAACAATAGCCAAATGCCCACGGAGTATTTAATAATGGAAATATTTCATTAAAAATAAGAATATTTCATAACTCAACTCTTAAATTAGTGGTTGAAACTTTTCTTTTTAAACTCTAATTATTACATGCTCTTATAACACCGAAATGAGTCAAAATCTCGTGTTTGACCATAAATCCTCATTGTTAAGCCTTCTAGTTTTCATCTTTCCCATTGTCATAAGGAAATCCTCAACCGCTATCTTTGTCAATCCTTTGTTCTAAACTTGTAATGCCCCATGATTCCATCCTTCATGCATCAATCAAATCCCATTTCTCACTTTTTTTTTTTTAATAAAATTTGAATCATCATCCAACATCAAATTTTGTCCAGTTCTCGAGTGTCATAGTTTTGGGCTCTAGACAGAACAATTGTGTTTCACTCAAATCCGAAACTTATTGTTGAAGAAAACAATCAGTTCAGTCTGATTCAATTGAGTTTGGGTTTGTTTAGTGTTTGTTTTAATGTTTGTTCTAAGAAGTGTTGCTAGGATTTGCAGAATAATGGCATTGGCACTGGTTGTGGAAAGGGTGGAGGTTGGCAAAGGCTATAAAGGGCTATTCGAGAGAATGTCATATTGAAGACGATGGTTAAAATGATAGATTTAGTAACTTATGACTGTAGTTTTAGATAAAGAAAACTTGAATTGAAACTTGTCTTTCCCTATTTTTTCACATTTACAGTATAAGCAATTTTAATGGTTAGTGGCAAAATTGCTACCAAAGGTAACATTAGTAATAAATTTGCATGAAAAAAAAAATTACTAGTAAAATTGCTCTTTCAAGCAAACACTAGTAACAATTTTACCTATTCCCTCTTGTTATTATTTGGCAGGCCCATTATCAAGAAATCCAATTCTCTTCTCCTATAGTTCTCAACGAGGTTTATAGTGTCTGCACATTAGGGCAGTTCAATCCATATCAACTTTAAACATTAATATAAACAATGGTAATCATTGACAAAGAAAAAGAGTTTTATAAAAATGGAAAAAGAAAAAGCAAGAATTGAGATAATAAGTCATGGTAAAGTTTTGGGACTAAGAGAGCAAAAAAAAAAAAGATTCTAAGTATCAAGAGATAAACCGTGAAGACTAATTTTTTTTTTAGAAAAGATAAATAATATAAAAAAGTTAATAATATAAGACAAAGAGTAGAATTTTAGTGACAAAAAGTAAGATTTAATGATTAATAAATAGAAAACAACAAAAATGTTCTTCAGGCCATGAGAGTAAATATAAAGATTTTAAGAATTAGAGACTTAACCATCAAATTAATAAAGAAAAAAAATAAAATAAATGAAAATATTAGCTGAAATGAATCAACTTATATTATACCAAAAAGTAAACAACTTATAGTGACTAAAGTTTTGTTTTAAAAAATAATAACAAAAAAATAAAAAAAGTTAAATGAAGTCACAATGGTTGATTAAAAAAAATAAAAAAGAGACAAATCATGGTTACCAAGATTTTTCTTTAGAAGACAATAAATAAAAAAAGACAAAAAAAATTAGAAACTAACAGAACAAATGTAGAGGTTTAGTGACTCCCACATTGTAGCAATATTTTTGGTAATAAATTTTAATAATAACAATGTGACACAAAACACATTACATGCTTCAAAACAATATAAAACAATATATATATATATATAGAGATATATATAAATTAAAAACAATTCAATAAAAATTTTCATCTCTTATTAATTCAAAATTTAATTTTTAATATCAATAAAAACATTTATCTAGAAAAATTAACTTTCAAATTTAACAACTATGGAACAAATTACTTTATTAAACTATAGAGCTTGAAGTAAATAATTGATACTACAAAACCTAATAATCAATAATGATAAAAAATAAAAAAATCCAAAAATATGTTTAATATATGTTAATCAATTAATAGTCTAACCATTAGCTTAATAAAGATAAAAAGAAAAGAAAGTAAAAAAAAAACTGATTAAAGTCGAATCAACTAGGACTAGGCCAAAAGTAGGCAAATTATAATCATTAAAGTTTCATTTTTAGAAATAAATAAATAAAATAAATAAAAAAAAGTTAGGGTCAAGACAAAAAATAGAAAAACTTTAAGTATTAACGATTTAAGAATTAACTTAATGAATAAAAAATGGTTTAACTAAAAAATAAACAAATTATATTCACCAATGGCATACTTCATAAAATAGTACATAAAAAAAAACTTGGGGCCCAATAGAGCAAATAGAAAGTCTAATTAAATAGTTATAAAATTCAATGACCAAAATGTAACATAGACGTAACTCATAACCAAATATGAAAAAATTAAAAAGTTAAGGACTGAAACCGCATTTTAACTAAAACAAATGTGAGACAGACAAAAACTAAGAAAATTGCACCTTGCGAAAAAAAGGATAAAACTAGAAAAGAAAAAATTACATCCTAAAAAAGAAAAAAAAAAAGATACTGAATTGTTCATCCACAGTAATCAAAGTTGATGAAAACTGAAATTCCTTCATCTTTTATAATATAATGAGGCTCATGGTGCCTGCGCTTTGTGGCGATTCAATCTGTGTCCACATAAAATATGAATATAAACAGTGGTGATCATTGATAAAGAAAAAAAATTCAAAAAAATGTAAAAAAAACAAAAGCAAGAACTAAGATAAAAGTCAAGTAAAGTAGTTGAACAAAGAGAGCAAAAAAAAAAAAAGGTTCTAAGTATGAAAAGATAAACCATGGTTGCTAACATTTTTTTAGGAGAGATAAATAATATAAAAAAGTTAATAATATAAGATAGAGTGAAATTTCAATGACAAAAAGTGATGACTAAAATGGTCTGAGAAAATGTAAAGATTTCTAAAATTAAAATCTTACACATATACTGAATAAAGGAACAAGAAAATAAATGAAAAGGTTGGCTAAAATGAATCAATTTGAACCATTAAAAAAACTAGACAACTCATACCAACTAATGTTTTATTTAAAAGAAATAATAATAATAAACGAACAAAAAAAAGTCTAAATGAAGTCATTATAGTTGATTAAAAAAATAAAAGAAAAAACCAAGATTATCAAGATTTTACTTTAGAAGACAATAAATAAAAAAAATCAATTGATTATCATAAATTTATTGATGATAAATTATTTATTTATTTATTTTTAAAATTTATTACAAAAAATATCAGCTACGATTTATGGGTTACCAAACCTCTCCATTTTTTCTCTTGGCCTCGAATTTTAAACCAAAATCATGCCAAAATTAGGTAAATTATAATGATTAAAGTTTCATTTTAGAAAGCAAAAATAAAGAAAATCAGTTAAAAAAGTTAGGATTAAGACAAGAAAAAATTAGGCATTAAAGATTTAACAATTGACTTAATAAGATAAAAAATGATTTAAATAAAAAATAAACGAATTATGGTCACTAATGCCTTACTTCAATAATAGTACATAAAACAAAAAAACAAAAATCTTGGGGACCAGGAAAGCATACAGAAGATCTAGTTAAATAGTTATAAAATCTGGAGAACAAAATCTAATATGAACATAACTTAGGGCCTAAAATGGAAAGATTAAAAAGTTAGGGACTAGAATTGCATTTTTTTTTGCTTTTTTTCGAATGCGATTTACTCAAATTTTAATTTTTTAATATTGATGAAAATTTTATTTAGAAAAATTCACTTTCAATTTTAACAATTATAGATTAAATTACTTTATTAAACTATGGAGCTTAAAGTAAATAATTGATACTATAAAACTTAATCATCAATAATGATAAAAAAATGACCAAAATACATAACTATATTTAATATATGTTAATCAATTAACAATCTAATCATTAACTTAACAAAGGTAACAAAGAAAAGTAAAAAAAAAAACTGACTAAAGTCGAATCAAGTAGAATGAGATCAAAAGTAAATAAATTATGATGATTAAAGTTTCATTTTAAAAAACAACAATAAAGAGAATCAATATAAAGAAGGTTAGGATGAAGACCAAAAATGGAAAAAGTTTAGGTACTAAGGATTTAACAATTAACCTAATAAATATAAAAAATGGTTTAGTTAAAAAAAAATTTTGATCATCAATGTCTCACATTAGAAGATAGTACATAAAACAACAACAACAAAAAAAAAACTTGGGGACAAAGAGAGTAAATAGAAGATCTAGTTAAATAGCTATAATGTTTGGGGATCAAAATGTAACACGGATGTAACTCATAGTCTAAAATAGAAAGATTAGAAAGTTAGGGAATAAAACCCGCATTTTAATAGAAATAAAACGTGAAACAGATTGAAATTGGAAAATTGTAACACAGGCCCTTATAAAGCTAAGTGCCTTACGAAAAGTGGATCAAACTAAAAAAGAAGCTAATCGCATATAGAAAAAGGGAAAAAAAAAATGTGGGCTGTTTTATCAACAATGTTTATTATTGATGAACAGTGAATCTTTTCCTCTTTTAGAATATAGTATAATATAATATATTCCTTGTACATAATCATTATGCCATGTACTACCAAATTGCTCTCCATTCATTACCATTTTTTGTATGGGTAAAATTCACCAGGGGTCACCTAACTTATTTTTTTGTCCTAAACGGATACCTTACCTTCAAATTGTCCTACCGAGATACCTTACCTCTTATCGCGTGTCCTGTTTAACTACTTTTCGTTAATTTCAGAGTTATATCTAACGGAAATTGCTTACGTGGCATAAATAAAATAAAATAAATCATAAAATAACACTTATGGTCCTTTAATTTTTTTCTATCAACAATTCTAAACCCTAACATTTAAAATCTAACCCATCCCCTTCCTAAACCAAATGCACACATGCACACCGCCGCGAGCCGCCTCCATCCTCCCTCCTCCCCTCTCCGCTTTCGTTTCCCTCCTCTCCGCCACTCTCCTCTCCTCTCCTCTCCTCCGTCTCTCCCTCCGCCAACGGATTTTGGGATTTTTCTCATGCGGGACTAGCAACCCCATCGACGACTACTGGCGCTGCGAACACCGCTAGTACCTCCGCCGCAAGCGCCTTGCCGACTACGCCATCGGCTTCGGCCATAACGCCGTCAGTGGCCGGGATGGCAAGTATTACGTTGTCACGGACCCTTGCGATGATGACCCCGTCAACCCAAATCCCGGCACCCTCCGCCACGCCGTCATCCAAGACCAGCCGCTGTGGATAATCTTCAAACGAGACATGGTCATCACGCTGAAGCAGGAGCTAATCATGAACAGCTTCAAGACCATCGATGGCCGTGGAGCCAATGTCCACATCGCCAACGGCGCTTGTATTACTATCGCTAAGCGCGTCGTTGCCTCTCGCGCTTACGAAACCGCCGTCTTCTATCTCCGATACCTCACCGGCCGGCAGCCTCAACTCACCAGAACTCCTTGATTCGGTACCAAAACGCCTCAATTCGGTCCCAGTGCTCTCTTTCTCCGCCGTGTGATTTTGCGGTATCGATGATTAAATCGGGCTTAGCGATTAGGCTGGAGATCTCCCGCTGTCAGAATCGAGGAGTTTATAATGTTAGGGTTAGATTTATAATGTTAAGGTTTAGAATTGTTGATAGAAAAAAATTAAATGACCATAAGTATTATTTTATGATTTATTTTAATTTTTTTTATGCCACATAAGCAATTTTCGTTAGATATAACTCTGAAATTAACGGAAAGTAGTTAAACAGGACACACGATAAAAGGTAAGGTACTTCGGTAGGACAATTTAAAGGTAAGGTACCCGTTTAGGACAAAAAAATAAGCTAGGTGACCCCCGGTGAATTTTATCCTTTTTTGTATTATAGAATGAAACGAGGTTCATGATGCCCGTGTGTTGTTGCAGTTCAGTCCGTATCAATATTAAATATGAATATAAACAATAGTAATCATTGATGGAAAAAAATATTTGTAAAAAATAGAAAATAAAAGCAAGAACTAAAATAAAAAGTCATAGTAAATTTTTGGAACTAAGAGAGAAAACCAAAATCTAACAACCAATTCGGATTGAATTTTTCCGAATTAAGTCAACCAACTTCTTTTAGCTTTTGCTGAGTCAGCATGTGTGTGGGTTGAAGTTCACCTCACAATTAAGCGAAATTACAATTTTTTGCCATAGCTTACCATTTGTTCGAGGCTCTCGCCTCTCACATCACGTGATCACTTTTCCCTTCTCCCTGTTGCTTTCATGAAGCACAGAAGCAGCTTTCAAGCACTCCATCCGTTGCCCAGGTACGTCTAGCATTTTCCCATCTCTCCTTCGCTGGCCTTCTTCCTCCGTTGATGTTGCTTCACCAGGGTCGTTCAAATCCTCCTAATAAAAACGCGACCCTGTCTCGGTCTGTAACAGATTTGCGGAAGATAAAGCCGAGAGAGGCAAGAGAAACCACTATAAAAAGAACAGTGGCATCGAAGAAAACCCAGCTATGGTCTAGGTATGCCGTCAGAAAAAATGCCTTGGTTCGGGGGAAGGGGGGAACAAAGAGATGGAGAGATAAAGTGTAGCTTTGGCAGCTGGGGTCCTGGTTTGACGGAAGCCGGTGGCTGAACTTGTTGGATGGGCAACGATGGTCGAGCTTAAAGCAGATTAGGGGCGGCGAAAGGACGGGAGGTTGAAGGAGATTGATAGAGAAATGTGCGACGAACAAAAATTCAAACCGAGGGAGTGGAGTGGCACAAGTTGTAAATAACGCACAAAACATAACATTTTTTGAAAATTGGTGGGCTATGGAATTTAAAAAGTAAAAAAAGAATGCAACTTTAATTGGGTGCAAGTATCAAGAGATAAACTGTGGAGAATAAAATTTTAATTTAGAAAAGAGAAATAATATGAAAATGTTAATAATATAAGATTAACAGTGAGATTTCAATTACAAAAAGTAAGGTTTAATGATTAATAATTAAAAAATATCAAAAAAATGTTCTTCAAGGCAGGAGAGTAAATATAAAGATTTTAAGAATTAGAGGCTTACCATTAACTTAATAAAGGAAAAAAAAATATGAAAACATTAGATAAAACAAATCAGCTTGAACTATACCAAAAAATAAATAACTCATAGTGACTAAAATTTTATTTAAAAAAATAATAAAAAATTAAAAAAATTAAACAAAGTCACTATAGTTGATTAAAAAAAATAAGAGAAACAAATCATAATTATCAATATTTTGCTTTAGAAGGCAATAAACAAATAAAATAACAAAAAAATTAGAGACCAAGGGAAC
Organism: Aquilaria sinensis; assembly: GCA_005392925.1. Lineage (NCBI taxonomy): Eukaryota > Viridiplantae > Streptophyta > Magnoliopsida > Malvales > Thymelaeaceae > Aquilaria > Aquilaria sinensis. The sequence goes on from SMDT01000742.1 coordinate 66,166, forward strand.
AAATAAAGTGATTCGGTGACCCGTACATCGTAGTAGATACTTTTTGTAATAAATTTTAATAATAATAGTGCAAGACAAAACATATTACGTGCTTCGAAATAATGCATATTTTATTTATTAATTAAAAACAATTCAATAAAAATCTTCATCTCCTATTAACACAAATTCTAATTTTTAATATGAATGAAAATTTTATTTAGAAAAATTTACTCTCAAATTTATCAATTATTGACTAAATTAATTTATTAAACTATAGAGCTTGAAGTAAATAATTGATGCTACAAATCTTAATAATCAGTAATGGTAAAAAAATAACAGGAATACAAAACTATGTTTAATATATGTTAATTAATTAACACTTAAACCATTAACTTAATAAAGATAAAAAGAAAAGAAAGTGAAAAAAACTGACTAAAGTCGAATTAACCAAAATCAGACTAAAAGTAGAAAAATTATAATGATTAAAGCTTTATTTTAGAAAACAAAAATAAATAAAATCAATAAAAAAAAGTTAGGATCAAGACAAAAAAAAAATTAGGTATTAAGGATTTAACAATTAACTTAATGAAAATAAAAAATGGTTTAACTAAAAAAATAAAGAAATTATGGTCACCAATGTCTTACTTTAGGAGATAGTACATAAAAAATAACAAAAAGAAAAGCTTGGGGGTCAAGAGAGCAGATAGAATATTTAATTAAATAATTATAAAATTTGGGGACTAAAATGTAACACAGAAGTAACTTAGATCCAAAAATGAAAAAATAAAAAAGTTACGAACTGAAACTGCGTTTTAACCGAAACAAACATGAGACAGACTAAAACTAGAAAAATTGCAATCTAGGCCTTTAGAAAGGCAAACGCATTGCGAAATAAGATAAAACTCAAGAAAAAGTAAATCACATCCTCAAAAAGTTAAAAAAAAAAAAAAGCATTGGAACCAAGGTTCAAAATTAACTGGGCTCAACCAACCCATAACAATGGCACTATTCATCAAATAGTGACTATTGCTGATTTTTAGAAGTTAATGGTAATAGTAAGAAATTGCAGTCTACTACAATGTTGTCAAGGAAAACATGGCCAAATAAAGACAACGTTGGTTGGTATAAGTTTTTACATTTTATTTTTTTGGAACCCAAAGTCTATGGTTCAAATGAAGCCGGTGTGAAACTATATACATGAAAGTATAAACAGCCTTACGTTGTATTTGTAATTATTCGGAATATCAAAAGGGAAAAGAAAAGAAAATTAACAGAATTACGTTGAAAAATCAACGGGATGAGTTGTGGTCAGATATTCTTTTCAACAACACAACCAGTTTTGAAGTATTCGGACTGACTAAAACCTAACTTGAAAGGGAAGATTTGAACCCAACGTCAACGTTCCATATACTTTTCTTTCAAAAACACCGACCACACGAATCAGTACCTGAATCGTAACCAGTCTTATGATATGGTAGTTATCATTGAGATTACTGTTACAAAAAAAAATTAAAAGGTTGTTTCGCGCATGCTCGGCTTGAGATTGAAATGCAGTAATCATGCCTATTACGATGGGAAGATCGACAAGGGATCTAGAGAAAAAGGCCATTAATCATACATACTCAATCTTGTTTTTAACCAATTCATTTTCAAATATAGTCATGGAATTAAATATCATAGTATATCGCTTACTCGCATGTTATAAGTGTTTTCAGATTTTGTTATTTTTTTGTTTGTTAAAAAATTATGATATACTACAAATACCGTAAGGTATATATTACAGTATTCTATTTTTCTCAGGCATGTGAGTTAATTGTTTTTTTTGTCATTTTACATCAAAATATCATACATAGATATACAAAATAGTAAAATATAATTAATACACCTATTCTAACATAAATGTTTGCTTTTATTTTTTGGTTACTTTTTCTTCTTTTACTTTTGCTTTATTTTTTTAATGTATTGTTATTATTAAAGTATTATTTCTTTTTTATTCTTTTGTATTAATAAATTAGTTTTTTTTTTTGCTGAGCAATATTTATTTTGCTCTATATATAATATTTTTTTTATGCTTTTTGTATAAAAAATATCTTCTATCATATATATTTTATTTATATTTGACAAATTATGATGAGAAAATTAGAATACATATAAAGATGTGCAAAAAAAACTATTTATTTTATTTTATCTTAAAGTAATATTTTAACATTTATTTTTTTATGAAAATGGTAACAGTACAATATACCTTAAAAATATGAGATATAGTATATCTACCAATAACGGTATTTAATACCTTGAATATAATTGGGCAATTCTCTGATTTCCATTCTTCCTAATTTGTAGCCACATTAATCTAATTAGCTACCCAACATCACTTGGACTGTTGGTCAACTTTCCTCAATTCATACCAAAGTTTATTTTAACCTAAATCAACTTAATTCAAAATTTTACAATCAATGAATTATAACATTTAAATGAACTCGAAATAAAAAAAATATAAAAATAAAAGAATCATTTTAGATTAAATTAACTTATGAATTGAGTGTAAGATATCTTCCAAACAAAGTACTTAATTTTAGACGGACTAGGTCGAATATTTTTCAAGTTACTTCTAGGAAAAACAGGCAAAGCCACCATAGCTTTCAGCACCGGAACAAAACTTTTGATGAGAACCATAACACCACTCGGCCATTCCACAAACGCGATAGTGCCGTACTGCAAGAACGTTTATAGTTACCGGCACTTTTCCCAACTGTTCTCTGAAGATAACCAATGAAATTACTAACCAAATGCACCAGTACCACAAAATCAAGGGTCAAGTAGTCATTACGGCCCGCAATGTACGCCCTATGACGCAACGCAAAGACCAATAATCTATCAGGAGCCCCAGCCCAATTTCTCTAATAAAGCTTTTTGGTTTTCCAGCAATTCCGGTGATAGACTTCATCTTTGCCTGTTTCCGCAAATATGGTACTGATTTGTTTGTGGCTTTACCCACAAAATACACAGCTCAACTGCAACCCGCATCAAAGTTTTCTAGCTCTAACATTATACTCAAGCTTCAGTAGATTTGCTCTCAGCAACATTGCCCTAACATCCCGATCAAATTCTTTCCCAGTCTGCAATACCCGCTGGAAAGTTGCATTTCTCTGATCCGCATGCCGAGCATAAAGAATTTTGTTATGTGAATCAATCCGAGCCTGGAGGAACAACAGTGCTCGTTAAACAAAGCCAGGAACATCAGATATAGAACAACTGAAAATAACAAATCATGCAGAGTAGAGATTAAAAAGAAACTGGATTGATATATCCAGCTTTTCAGGCCAAAGTAAAGGCAACAATCCCGTTCTCTTCTTCACAGAACTGCATCACCGTGCATTCCAAATACAGCAAAGAATTCAGCCAAATTAATGTACATTCTAACCTTCTCTTAATAACATGCCATCCCAGGCCGGGGATGCATTATCAGCTCACAAACAAATTTGCACTGGCAGGACATTATTTTCATAAAATGCAGAACTCAGCTCACCAATACAAAATGCCATACCTGGATCTGATTGTCAGTAATCAAGGCTTCAAGTTCTTTCTCTAGCCCAGCAACACTTGTTTTGAAAGCATCAGCCATCATTCGCATGTCAACAGACACAAAAGGGAGTGTGTATTGAATAAGTGCTTTGTTCCGTATTTGATCGTAAAGTGTCTCGACATGGTCATACAAATGTATGTCAAGCAGCAGATTCGGCTTAAGATTTCCAAGATATTCAAGGCATGACGCATAATGGCTGCAAAGATGCAATTATTTAACAACAAACAAGCAGCAAACGCAACAAATAAATAAAACTAAATACAAAATAAACATACAAGAACCTGCTGAGAAAAATTTGCTAAAATACAGCAAAGAAACCATTAAAACATACTAGTAGGAAGCAGACTCAGAGATACAAATGCTAATTCAAACCCGAGGATAAGGAAATCTCATTACAAAATCATAGTTTCTGACACACAACTTTAAAAAATGGTCAAGCAGCGTCACAATAATCTACTTCATCAGATTATCTGGGGGAAAAGAATCTACATCAGTAGAAACTTGCCTTTGCTCCAATTTCACTGATATTGCACAAAATGGCAATAATCAATAAATGTTCTGATCAACACAGAATTCTACCCAGGAAAAGACATTCAACAGTTATGGATACAAAACAGTTAGTAATCTGAAACTAAACACAGTAATAGGAAGTACTTTGAGTTCAACATCAAATATTAACTTCAACTTAGTGTTTTTGTTGATCTGATTATCATAGAACAAGTGCTACAGTTCATCAAAGCTTCTATCTTCATACATTTTACACGGATCTCTTTTATCCTTTTTCCTAGAACATAGGAGTTAGGACCATCTTGAAACTCTCCCACCATTCAAAAGCAAATATATTTACTGTTTTTTAGATTGACCATCCATGAATATACATTGAACGCAAGGTTATAAATGCAATTCAACAACAGACCAAAAACAGCAAACATACCAAAAAATAAAAGTTAGCAGTCCAGAATATATGACATCTAAAATACCTGGAGTAAAAATCATTAATAAGCTCCCTTACTTCAGGTACCAGCTCCAAGAAATTCCGGAAATTACTATTGTCAATAACCTTACTCTGTAATGCCAAGGAATTAAAGACTACATCAAAAATAAGTTTTTTTTTTCAAAAAATTTAATCGTATGCATGGAACAGCACCGGAAAGTAAACAAATGAAGACAGAGCAAGGGGAAATAAATGCCTTCAGCTCTGCCCGATCAAAGCTGGCCAAAGCACAGAGCCCACCATAAGTTGCAACATCTTGAGGTGCAATCACCTCACTGTATGAATTTCCCAGTTCTGGACCAACCTCCAAAAACTGCAATCCACAAAACAATAATATTCAGCGACATTGGAAACTGCATGCTCATTTTAATAGACTCAAGAATGTGAAACATGAAAATAGCAAGTTTATTGTGAAAATGGTAGGGCCTTCAATGAGGGCCCATCTTTAGAGATCGATACCAATGGCAAAACATGAATCTTATAACCATATGAAGATCACAAGCCAGCATGTTAACTAGTACCAGTTGCAAAACACAATAATGATGACATTATATTGAGACAAAAGTTGTAAAAAGCAATAACCACAACAACTATAATAAGTGAGACAAAGGCAACATAAACAACTTGGTCACACATGCATGAGCATATTGACCTTGCGAGCAGCAAGCTTATACTTCTTAGCTTCCAAATTTGCCAGTCCTGCAGCACAACGTAATTTTGCAACTGTAGGAGGGTCAAGTGCCTCATGTGTCTGCTCAGCCTTGCTGACATAGCTTGTAACGTGAGAGAATTGGCCCATCTCAATGCTGACAAGAATTGCACTCAAGCACATTTGCGTGATATGCTTTGATGTGGTGCAATAATCACGGGTACGAACATAGCTCTTAAAAGCATCAGGAAGAGCACCATGAGCATAGTAGAAGTCCCCAAAGTCATTGTAACCCATTCTTATGCTTTCTTTTATCAAATTTGTCTGGGAAAAAAAGGGATAATAGAAGTATGAAACAAGAATTGAATAACCGAAATATATTATAGAGAAAAAGATTTGACAAGACAGTTCTATGAAACCTCCACAAATTGAATTTTGAATTTCCAAGACTCCACCTGGACTTTATGCATGACATGATAACCCAACCAAGCTCTCTGTACTTAACCTTTCTCATGGCTAATAAAACCTATATACTTAATCACCAGTCAGACCCTACAACACTGACACCAGAGTGATCCAAACACCGACAAAATTTCATCAAGTTGGAGTTGGGACAGTGATTTATGTTCCCGTATATACAGGAACTATCGCATTATCTCCAAACAAGCCCCATATTTGATGTACTTCAATGACATTCAGTATCTGCCGTCAACCAAACAAAATGCGACCCCTTCTCAATATTGCCCACACACTATCTAAACTCAATTTGATCTTAATATTAAAAGTTCAACCGATCTTTACTATGTAGAGTGAGTTTTCATACACCAAATAATCAACTACATAAAAACCGGAATCATACAACAAAACCAACATCCATAGAAAATCTTACTACTGTTTATGCTGCAACAACTTGCAAGTATCATTTCCACATATCCTTGCAACATGGCCCGAAACAAGGGCCTTCCCCTTTTCAAAAAATATAATTCCTCTGCTTTTTGTTTTTTTTAATTATCTTCCAATTTAGAATAACAAAGTCTATAAGGTCACATGGCGAAAAAAAAAAAAGTCATTGACAAGCAAAACATTCAATACGATCGAACTGCATAGAGGAAGAAGCGAGAAAGTAATAAAGCCCAAGCCCTAACAATATTAAGCCATAAGAGAGAAATTGCACCCTGTAAGCATTGAGTTCATTCTCAAGCTTTTCCTTCCTCTGCTCGGCCCTCCTATCAACGGAATCACACCAAGCAGAATCCATGGAATAGTCGCTACCTAATCGACCATTGATCTTTTGAACAAGTTCGCGAAACAGCTGCGTGTTCTCGCCCTTCTTTAGCTCTTCGTAGGCCATCCTTAGTGCCTCCATCTGCATCGCGGAATTGCCGCACTGCTCCGAGATGAAGAGTAGCCGCATAACCTTGGTGCGGCCGGAGTACAGCCCCGCGTAGGCCTCGATATCCAGCGGCTCCCCGCTGATGATCGGCCGGTTCTTTCGGGTCGTCGACGACGAGATACCATCTCCGCCGTTCCCGTACATCTCTGTGTCGTCGTCGCCCAGCATCTTCGAGGACAAGACGACGAAGATCGGTAGAGAGAGCGAGGGAGGGAGATTTAGGGGATTTGGGTCACGGCTTGGGTTATTGTAATCACTTCACTGAAGAACCGGAATTTGTGAGACGGGCCGCATCAAGAAAGTGGAGGGTTTAAAGGCACGCGCGGCAGCTAGACGATGCCGTTTTTGCATGGTTTCTGCGATTTGTGCTTTTGGTCCAGACTGTTGGAACTTTTTGCAAAGACACCCGATCATTTTAAATCAAGCATTTGACTTCTGCCTTGTTGTCTTGGACAAATCTTGGAGTTGGAGGACTTCGATGGGGTCAGAGCCTCGTTTTCCTAGTTGGATCCTGGTGATAGCCTATAGGGGTGAGCATGGGTTGGGTAAACTCGAAACCTAACCCGAACCATCTCTATTGGGTTGAGTTGGATTGGATAAAAATTGATCATGGTTTGTGGGTTGATTCCACATATAGGAGAACCTACGATTTTTTTGTTGGTTTTGGTTCCATATGGAACCAACTCGAGGTGGAACCAAACCCGATATATATATATAATTCTTTAAAGAATTATAATGGTTGTTTTGTATTTTTATATTAAACTCTTAAACTAATATCCCAAATTGAAACAATATAAAAATTTTGTGATCATTTACAAAAAATTTTCATATTCACTTAAACTACTTTACTTCTTGAACCAATTACTCATTGGTCATTTTGCTTTCGATCTTCCATTTCAGGCTATTCTCTATGACACAATCATCATATTTTTTTTTTCATTTATAAGCCATGCAAAACTAAAAATTCATAACATCTATACATTTTAGGTTTTGATACTAAAGAAGATAGTCTTAAAGGCTCAACTTTCTATATTGAATGTCATATCAATGTTGAAATTACAAGAAGAAAGTAAAATAAACTGGTTGAGATGAAAAATACTCCATAAGTAACTTTTTTGAATCATTTTGGTAAAAATAACATTTTAAACTCTCTTGAATGTATCTAAGTACATATATTTAAATATTAATTTAATTGAATATTATGTTGAATATTTCATAAAACTGGTTATGGATGCAGTTTTATTGAATTTTGGTATTATTATAAGTATATGGTATAAACCGAAAAACCTAAAACCATGATTCTGGTTCTGTTTAGTTCTTAGTTCTCAGGTTGGGTAGAACAATTTTAGAACCGATGTCATTTCAGGTTAGTTCGATTCCACCATAAAACCGAACTAACCCGACCCATGCTCACCCTTAGTAGCCTCCTTTGGCCCGTCACAATCGAGTTTTCGTTGGTGAAAACAAGTTGGTCTCATTAGTTATTGATCTTAAGCTCCATATCTACCCGAGATATAGACTTAATACTTAATCAAATCGTGCCTCCAGTATGTATTTGTTTTTTTTTTCATTTTGTATTATTGTTTCAATTACATCCCTATCCCAAATTCTATTCCACAAACTATTCCATGACATATTTACCCATCTTATAGAGTTTTTCTTTTGATTACATTAAAGGACTAATAACACATACATCCCTCAAGTTTGCTCTTAATTTTATTTATCCTCCTGGGATTTCAAATTTAGTGTTGCATCCTAGTTAAAATAGCATCATTGTATACAAGATTAATTATACCCCTGAAAGCTATGTCATAATTAAAGATAATTTCCTAAACTTTCAAAAGTTTCAATTAGCCTTTACTTTTGCCAAGTAACTAAACAAGTTGAGAAGCTTGAGGTATTGAGTTTGACTCATAACTAATCAAGCTAAGCTTGAGCTTAGTAGAGGTATTCATTATTTGGATAAAACTAAGTAATGCAAATAGGATATTTAGATTGAATAAAATTGTTTGGTTATTTAGTTATTCGCTTTAGATTGGATTATAATTGAATTTCTTATTTTTGAGAAACCTGAATTCAAACGAAGAAAAAGAAAATATAAAGAATATCAAACACCAAAATTTTTATAGGTAAAAAAACTGAAAAAATACTTAATCAAGTCTAAATTAAAGAAAGAAAATATATTTTCTTTTATAAAGATTTTTTATGTTCTATATATATTTTCAAAAAGAATATGTGTATTTATAATTAATTAATAACTAAAAAATCATAAAAAGTAATATGTAATTTACATTAAATTATAATTATATTTTGAAACTAAATCATATTTTAAATATAAATATGCTAATTTTGGAGGGTTGTGGGTAAAATTGTGCGGGATTAGTTAAACACATACATTTCTCATGATTTTGTGGGTAGAATTAAATTCAAGTTTGAGCGGTTGGATTTGGAAAATTTAGAGACGTATAGGATATTTTTTGACCTTTAAATAAAAAAATACAACAAATTTTTTTTGTGGGCAAAAGTGGGTGGATTAACATTATCCATAAAATTTTTTTGAGTAACTTTTCTGTAGACTAGGCTTATATCGTGTGTCATTCTTAAAAAATATAATAATTGTCATTTTAACCCCGTTTTTCAGAAAAGTAAATAATCATGCCCTCATGAAACATAATAGACTTTTCCTTTTCCGCAACCTTAGGGCAAACTATTTGGTTAGGTAGCATGGCAGATATTCTAATTTTGGGGGAAGCTGGGTAATAGATCGAATATTAGTGATCCCCCTTTTCAATTTTTTTTAAATTTTTTTTCTTGGTCTTCTCTTATTCTTCTATTTCTTTCTTTCTTTATTTTCATTTTTTTCTTTGTTTAGTTTTGTTGTATATTTACCTTTTCCATTTTTATTTTTTTATTTTTATTTTCTCATCTTTTTCCAATTTCCCCTTTTTCTTGTTCTTATTTTAGTATTATTTCAAGTTTTGTCTATTATTTTATTTCATGTGTTTACTCCTTATTTTCTCAAAATATTTTTTTCACCTTTTTTACTTAGATTTATTATATTATTCTTATTTCTTCTTGTTCTTTTATGTCACATGTCTACCTTTTTTTATTTTTTTATTCTCTATCATTTGTTCTTTTGTCTCTTCGTGCTTGCTCTTTTAAAAGGGTATATTTATTTTTTTAGAATGCATTATTTATTCTTTGAGAAGGCATTGATTGTTCTTTTTTGTCTTCATATTTGTTCTTTTAAAAGACATAGTTTGTTTTTTGTTATTTAGGTGTTTGTTCTTTTGATGAGATACTGTTTGTCTTCTTTTATGGTGTGTTTGTTTTCTGTTCTTTTAGAAGCCTTGTTTGCTCTTCTAAAAGGGCATGTTTGTTTTTTTACATTTTCAGGCATTGCATAAATTACTTGTTCTTTTGTGTTTTCGCATTTATACTTACGAGCCTGTTTGTTCTTTTAGAAGGAAATGTTTGTTTTTTCTTGTCTACATGTTTGTTCTTTTAGAAGACATTGTTTGTTCTTTCTTTTATATGTTTATTTTTTGTTACATAAGTGTTTGTTTTTATAGAAGATACTGTTTGTTCTTATATATGACCTTGTTTCTGTAAACTTTTTGTTCTTTTGTCTTCTGGTGTTTGTTCTTTTATAATGATATGTTTGTTCTTTTAGAAGGGCATGTTTGTTCTTTTAGAAAGGTATTGTTTGTTCTTTGTTTTACATATTTATTTTTTGTTACTTAAGTGTTTATTCTTATAGAAGGCACTGTTTGTTCTTATACATGACCTCATTTCTATAAACTTCTTATTCTTTTGTCTTTTGGTGTTTGTTCATTCAGAATGGTATGTTTGTTTTTTTAGAAAGCATTGTTTATTTTTTATTTTACATGTTTATTTTTTGTTACTTAAGTATTTATTCTTATAGAATGCACTATTTGTTCTTATACATGACCATATTTCTATAAATTTCTTGTTCTTTTGTCTTCTGGTGTTTATTCTTTTAGAAGGGTATGTTTGTTGTTTTAGAAGGACATGTTTATTCTTTTAGAAGATATTGCTTGTTCTTTCTTTTACATGTTTATTTTTTGTTACTTAAGTATTTGTTCTTATATATGACCCTGTTTTTGTAAATTTCTTTTTTTTTTGTCTTCTGGTGTTTGTTCTGTTAGAAGGGTATGTTTGTTCTTTTAGAAGGCATTGTTTGTTCTTTCTTTTTCATGTTTATTTTTTGTTACTTAAGTGTTTGTTCTTATAGAAGACATTATTTGTTCTTATATATGACTTTGTTTCTGTAAACTTCTTGTTTTTTTGTTTTCCGGTGTTTGTTCTTTCAGAAGGGTATGTTTATTTTTTTAGAAAGACATGTTTGTTCTTTAGAAAACATTGTTTTTTTTTCCTTTGTGTTTCTCATTTTGAAATCAAAAGTCCATTTTTTATAAACCATCTCATTTATCCATTTTAGGAATATTCCAATTTCTTAATTTCTTTTCAACATCTTTGATTAATATAGTTTGTGAGTTCTTCATTATTCTATTCCCCATAATTTATTCTTCCTTTTGTCTCTTTGAAGCAAACATAGTTAAATTTCTAAAAATTTTATTCATTAGTAATTATCAATTAGTGTTAATATCTTTATTAGCTTATTTGTCAATATTTTACACAATCTTACTACCCTTTCACATCAACTATGGGTCTTACAATTGCTACAAAATTTGGGTGATATTCTGAAAATTTCCTAACAATAATATTTAATTACTAGTAGGAGAAAAATTTTGAAAATTTGACAATTTCTTGAATCAAAGAAATAAGATAAAAAATTAAATTTTAGGGGCTAAGTTGTACATAAGAAATAACTTTGGAAAGGTAGCTTACAGGTGTGCTGGGCGCACAGGAGAATCAACCAAAATTTTTAACCATAGAGCAATGTGTCTTAAATTATTTGTAAATTATTACATCCTAACAAACCGTTGAAATACTTTTCGGACGTTATTGAGAACTTTAAGATTAGGATCCTCTCTCTCAACTACCACCCAACAGAATGTGAATTTGCTGGCTTCTCTGCGTTAGAGTTCAGTTGACTGTGATCCCAATACAGAAAGTCACACTACCCTATTAACTTGCCATATCTATGCTCTAATATTCTTCCCTTCTATTCCTGAGTATAAATAAAAGTTATCAACAAGGGAAGCCAAAAGAGAAAACTAAAGGCGCGAAAATAGTTATGTTCAGGTACGTCCCCCCCCCCCCCCCCCCAAACACACACACACACACACACACAAACCTTTACCTTCTCTCTCATAGCTGCGAAGGGAACCCGAAGCTGCGATGTCCATTCCGACGCGCGAGACGATCAACACGTTCATGAGCATCACCGGCGCCACCGAGTCCGTCGCTTTGCAGAAATTGGAGGTCCATTTTGGTCTCTCTCTCTCTTTTCTACTTTAATCACTAATCACCTCCGCCACTATCTCTAAATTCCAGTTTCGCAGTCTTTTAGGGATTATTTATGTTTAGTGCCCTTTTCTGCTCGTTCTAAATCTTGATTTTAGGTTAAAATGTACGATCGAAGGTACGTGCGAAAGTTTCTTCTGCATTTCCCTGTCTTTGTCTTCAGTTCATCAATTTCTGTAACAATGAGAAATTTGGGTTATGTGACGAGTAAAAGTGGACGATATTCCCTCTGATACTTTCGTAAATTCATGGTATTATTTGGATAAACGTTAATCTTTACCGCATTTTATTTATTGGCGCGGAAATCTATAGTACTAACTGTCTTTGTCCGATTTGTTTCTATTGGAATTGTTAAACAGGATTATGGAGATGTTAGATGGAAACATATACCTTTTGGATCAATAGGGACCTAAATATTAGTGAAATGGAGATGATAGATATCCTTCTTATAAATAGTCATTTTGTTTTCGCACTCGTTTGCTGCCTGAATAATGTACTTTTTTCTAACCAGAAAAATTGGTCAACAGGAGTATGGAGGCAATCTTAATGCAGCTGTGAGTGCTCATTTTCTGGAAATGGAAAGGCACATGTATAGTTTTTTTCCCAAGTTTCAGTTCTCTTCATTTTCCAAAATTCAGTTCTTCTTCTAATGGAACTTATTTTGCTGTTAGCTTTCTCTGTTGTATTTCTTCTGATGTTGTTTTTCTCTTTGTTTGTGCTTGTTTCTCTACAGTACAAATCAGTCAGTAATTCCAGTGTCGCATCAACTTAATCCTCTGAATCCCAATTATCAGTCTAGAGATGCAACTCCTGGAATTTTACCTCTTCTCTCATCTATTAGAAGTTTTAGACCCTCACTATTACTAGACCCCAATTACAGGAGAAGTTTGATAAACCAGATTGGTTCTTCCAGTTTCAAGAATAACACAATGCATTCTCCTGATCAAGAAGGATTGATGTCTTCTTCACAACATGACCAGGTAAATGTGCCCCCTTATTATCCAGAACCAAGGCATACCCCGAATTCAGGCAGCACACAGTGGTATTATGGAGATGAGATTCATGGGACTGTTACAAGGGATAACAACTTGCAGCTAGATAACGGTATAGAATCTGAAATGATTCAAGCTGCAATTGAGGCTTCGATGCAGGAGGCACGAAGCAGTTATACAACAAGGCAGTCTGATCTTTTTAATGTAAGATACCAATTTCATTATCATTTACATGCTCCCTCAGAATCCAGGTCTCTTTTTTCATTGTATTTCTGATGTACTGTTTTGGGGCTGGGCAGGCAGAAAATCACCAAGAAGATGAGGAGGTTGCTCGTGCAATTTCTTTGTCATTGAAGGTTCCTGAATGTTGCTTTAGTTTTTTTTTTTTTTTACAGTTTTTATGTTTCTTCTTAGTTGCTTTTGACTCGGATAAATTCACAGACAGCTGAGGAAGAGGATGCGATACATGCTCTAAGAGCGGAAAAGGAATTCAAACGTTTGAGGATTCATGATTCAAGTCGAGAACAGGGAACAAAAAGAGGTAGCAGCTGGCAGGTGTGATTTTCTTACTTGTGGTTTCTTTTGCGTAGGTAAATAATTCAGAAGCATATCTGGTGTTGTAGTCTGTAGATGGTGAAGATCTAATAGAATAAATTGATTAAAAGCAGGTACCAAAAAGTAATATTTAAAACATGAGTGCTTTTAAAGCACGACTGCTGTATGTGCTCCATGTTTTTGTCAAATTGTAGAGTCAGTTTCTTAGAATTACATGATAGCCTAGCCTCACGAGTCTAGATGATAGCTTATGCGGACTTCATTTTGCATCAGCAGTTTCAGTGTCATCTTTGTAAGGTTAAATGATAGCCACCAGATTATTAGAACTAAATAAAAAGAAAGCTTTCTCAGTTCCAGAGTAGGAAATCAGTGTACTGCTTCTGATTTCCTGTTTGAAGGCAAAGATGTAACAAGCATCCTTTTTAACTTAAGGCTGAAAGCTCGTCACCCAGACAACAACCAGTGAGCCATATTCTTCAGCACAGCAAAGATACTGTTTCTGCTGAGGTATTAATAGCTTCAAATAAATTCATATATCCATATGTTAAAACACTTACAAACAATTCTTTTTTTCACTTCTGACCATACAAGTGGGCTGGCATTTCTTCGAAAGAACTTGATGAATCGATTATGCTTGAGAAACAATTTTTTGGCCACAATCATGGTGGTATTAGGTACGAGACAGTTCCTGATAGAAGTAGGACAAATAGTGTGCAGCCTGAATCTCATCCTCAATCATCCATGGGGCAAGAACAGAGGGAAAAACAGGTTAGAGTTTTCTGGCAATTTTATGAATCTCATCCTCACTCATCCATGGTCTGTCTAAAATTCATCAAGTCTTACTTGTAGGATACCAAGTGCCCTGCACCTGTTTTGGTAAGCAGACCAAAGGAAAAGAATGCCACCAAAGAAGCTGAAAATGGTCATTTTACGGAAGAACTTCAGAGAGAAAAGCCTGAAAGACAGGTTTGATAATCTGTTATTCTGTTTGTTGTTCTTGTTGTTGGTTTCTGAAAGACTGTTCTATAACATGCAGGTTAGATTGTTGATTACATGATTTTACCAAGGAAATGAAAATACAACTTGATAGACATTGTCTTAGCTTAGGTGTTGTAAATAGAAAACCTATTGTTTTTTTTCTACTTAAAATGAATGTTGCAGATATCTAACTAAGACTGATTGCGGGTGTTTCAGAAAACATTGAACACAGAAGAGACGTCTCTTCTACCAGAGCCAGCAATTTGTAACGATAATGCAGTAAATCTGGTTGTTAGAATGCCAGATGGAACCCGACACAGTCGTTGCTTTCTGAAGTCAGACAAACTGAGGGCAAGTTACTGAAAAGTTTTGGAGGATTAATGTTTCTTCTGTTTATCTGACAGCTGACTTTTGTTTTGTTCTCATTACAGTTTCTCTTCAACTTCATAGATGTTGGTAAAGGAGTGAAACCTGGCACTTACTGTTTGGTCAGCATTCTTAAATTTTGTTTGTACTTTCAGCAACTTTCACTTGCTGTCTTGGCATCTCTTCTACACTAATATATGTCTCATTGGCATTTCTCTTCCACACTATTATATGTGGCACTGGAGCCAACATGTCAGTCTATGCTTATATTCGTTGGTAAACAGGTAAGACCATACCCTCGACAAGCTTTCGGACTTGCTGACAGCCATTCAAGTTTGCTTGAGCTTGGTCTGACTGGGAAGCAGGAGGCTCTTTTTCTGGTGTTCATGTAAATATCCTCAATGTCAAAAGTTGTGGAACATGATGGGGGATTTTTATATGGGCTTCTAGTTTTTATAATACTAGAGCTTGATAATCTGACCTGGGAAGGATGAATCGTCTTTCGATTCTTGGATTAGTTGAATTGCAGTTTGATGCTCTCCAAATTCTGTGGAGATGTTGCGTATTAATTTTTTCTTCTATGTTCATGTACGCATATGAATACATCATGTTGCTGCTATTTAGCTCTGGCGAAAAGAATATTGTTAAATGGTAAGAAATGGCACTATGAAGCAGTTTTAATTCCTTGTTGATTCTTGTCTGGGGCTGAGGCCGGTGCTGTCCAGTATGTCTTAACGGCAAAAAGAATTTTCTCTCTCTGTCTTGGTCCCTTTTCATGGTCAACAATTCTTCCTTCCCACTGCATGACATGGATGATATTCTTGATCTTCACCAACAGATCAACATCGTCTCTTATAATCACGCTTCCTTCTGGTCGAAGAATTCTGTCCATTTCCAAAAGAATATCTTCCATTTCACATCTGCATGCACAAAATTTCACAATTAAAGAGAAGTTCACTTGCATTTTTCATGGTGTATGAATTTGTGGGCCGGCATTGATGCGCCGAAATCTTACTTGTCTTTGTAGAGGCTGAAGACTGAATGAGCATGGATAAAATCATATGTTCTTGGATAGGTAGACATTGCCTCACACCTGTGTAGCAACAGATAATAAAATTTTTATGCAGACGGCTAATAGGAGGGAGGAGGAATAGACCAACATTGGCATGAGTAATGCTAATCACATAATAAAATGAGTAATGCTAATCACATAATAAAATAAGTAATGCTAGTCAGCTTGTTTACTAAACCCATGTGGTGGGTACTGGGTGGGTAGTCCATCTTCACCACTGTTTGTTCCAGCTGCCTATTTCTAAGTTAGGATCATATCATAAGTGTTATAACAAATGTAGCTTTATCTGCTAATGGGATAATTTTAAATTAGTGTAATTAATTGCGTGATTAATAACCACATACAAAGATATTGCATTAAAATACATACAGAGGTTTCCCCAAAAGTCATGGCATGTTTAGCATTTCCCCTCATCGGCCCTACCTGTTTTAGTTTCTTCTTAATAGAAGTTTTGGTGGACCACTTTAAGGGGAAGATGAGAAAAAAAAATAAAAGTAAAATTTGGATCTCGATTTCTAGGATTACTGAACAACAGCATGTGATATCAGATGCTCATACGATACGATGGAGTCGTTGTTATGCTTATGCATGCAGGTAGAGTATGTAATAATGTAATATACGTCACCTTGACATGAATGTCTAACAGCTTATAATGAATTCTAACGAAGGAACATGACGAAAACAGGGCAAGCTAAGTGGATTTAAAGAAAGGTACCAATTTTGATATGTTCCAATCAAGCCACGTTCGTAGATGACACCAAGAGTATTGAGTTTCGCCTCAACGGGGACCACGTTCATGACCCAAACGGGATCGTCGACGTCGATGAAGGCCGCGGCAAAACCTCCCAGGTGAGAGTTCATGTCCAGCAAGTTCCTGTACCTGCCGCTCTCCGCCAGCTGATAGCTTATCGTCTTGTAATACCCCACTCTCTCCTTCCACACCTCCGTTTCCTCTGCAAACACTTGTGCTGTTATTCCTTGTAAGCTGCCGCTTCTGATTCTTGGAGGGGTCGCGGTTACTCTCTCTGGCCATTTTAGCACTTCCCCTCCGGCTATTTCCCTTATGTCTGATGCCTCTGGGAGCGGGGTTAAACAGGCCTCTAACTTTGTGTACCTGCATTAACAGTGTTCCCCGTTTATCCAATCCAAGATTACAATTCACAGTTCCATGTGTCTAATAGCATTCTTCAATAAAATACATCTTTAATGAAACATAGTACAAGTACGTAATTTAACATGAAAGTAGATTAATATTCTGCTCTATCTATCCCATTGAAAACGGGAGGAAGCCAATGATTGGGAGTGAAATTTTCTTCTCCTACAAGAAAGCGAGGAACAAGAAAAGTTGCTAAAGTTGACCTAACCAAAGCAAGTGAGGTGGTTGAGATTAATCAACAGTCCACCAGCCATTGGCCCACTTCGTTAGCTAGCACTAGCCGCTCGGTTTCGGTATCTGTTTTTTCGGAAAAGCAACATGAGATGACATCTGTTTTTACAAATGGAAATGAAATGTGACATTGAGCTATTTACCAAAATTGTGCATAAGAAACTTGTGACAATATCTTCATGAGGTTTAGCAATTTTACTTTCGCAAAGCACGCAAGTACAAGTCAAATGGAAGAAAAGGAGAGTTGCGGAGTAACTTACCAAGCCATGTCAGGGTCCTGAGAAGTACAAAAGCGAGGTTTCTTGAACACCTTTCGATTAGCTTTACAATGGATGTGGTTAGTGGGCTTCTGCCAAATGGCAATGTCACCTTTCTGTTTGATCTTTTTCCAGCAGAGACTTCTGGCGGCGCTCTCAATACCATCCTGCTCTGCTCTCAGATCATCAGTTGTCCTGTTCCAACCTTTCCAGTGCCTCTGCCAGTTGATGGGTGGCCCTGATAGAACCCAATACCCTCCTGGCCTCAAGATCCTGTCCACCTCCATTAAGTAAAGCCCATCTGCTCAATCGTCAGATTAAGATTAACTAATTAATGATCTGAGTCTGTTTAAGTTGGCCAGTTTGTTAATGACCTGAATCTGTCTAAGTTGGCGAGTTTTTTTTCACTCACCAAAGCTGCCCCAAGGGATGAGACAGCGAGAGCAGTGAGCCAAGTCGAAGGCTCGGGAGGGATATGGAAGCCTTACAGAAGCAAGAACTCCAATGAGTGCAGGAACTCCTCTCTCCAGAGCAAATTGCACCTGCGCTTCGTGCGTGTCCCTTGGTGCAAACGACATCGTTAGGATGTTCCTGGATAGAAGATAAGCTCCTAAACTCGCTACCTGCAGGAGAACCCCATGAAATTCTTATTTTTAACAACACAAATTGTGAGCCCATGGTATAGCAACTAATACTCCATAATTTTCTGCAAAAAAATAATGGAAGACGTGGGCTGGGCTGGGTATAAAGTCGATTCTGCAATGTGATGAGTGAGGAAAATGCCCTTCTCTTCCCCCAAGTACACGACAAGTACTAAACAAACACTAGTGTAATATGGGAGCGTTGTATATTGTTCACCAAGAAACCACTTTACTTGCAAACCAAGACTTCTGTCCCCGATATCCCATTCCATATTCTCTTATTCCCACCGTTTC
The DNA here is from genome assembly GCA_005392925.1 of Aquilaria sinensis. Classification (NCBI taxonomy): domain Eukaryota; kingdom Viridiplantae; phylum Streptophyta; class Magnoliopsida; order Malvales; family Thymelaeaceae; genus Aquilaria; species Aquilaria sinensis. The sequence continues at coordinate 84,760 of SMDT01000742.1, forward strand.
TTTAATCATTTCCGCTCACAGTAACCGGACTACACAACCTAAAGCTTACCAGAAAACTATATAAATTAATATTAGCACATGTTATTAATTAATATTGTTCTTATTATTGAATCAATTTTCCAAGTAACGTGAATTCGTACTATGGGATCTGCCTAAATAACCGTTGGCATAAGAAACTAGCCAATATTAATTCATGGGTTCCATGTGAAATGTTCTTTTTGGACACTGCTAGCTAAGGCAACAAACTTATGTGACAGCTTATTACTCAATGGTTTAAATTCAAGTGAATTCTTCTAAATCTTCTTTGGTGAACATAGACTTAGAGAAGAATATGGAAATCTTGCTGACAATTAATATTTTTCTTTTCTGACAGATTCTGTTAGTCTGGTTTAGGAAGTTATTGCCTGGAAGAAAAATTCGTAAAAATGATCATTTCAGGGCGGGTTTATTATAGATTAGGATGATCTCACCCCTGGATAGCAACTTAATCACCGACACGCAAAGATAAAGAAGACAAATCAAGCAGGCATTATGTTATTGTTATCCATCCATGATCATTTAATAAGAAATTAATTAATTTCTAGAATTAAAAAAAAAAAAACAAGACAAGTATTTACTTTTTCTTTTATTGCTTTCAATCCTACATACTTATTTGATAAAAAAATATAATTAATTAATTTTTGCTATCTCCTTAAATTATTGCCACTTCACTTTTCTGTGCACCTGCCTATCGTGCAATTGTCAAATTTAACATTCTTCGTGTAGCAAAAGGAACTTGACAACCTAATCCCTCATCTATCTTTCACGACACTCGACCCACTCTCCAACAACTAATCAATCATATCCATTCTAACTTCTAAATCCCCAAAATTTTTATGTTATACAGTTTAAGTTATACACTAAAATGCATGTTAATAAAACTCCAAATCAGTAAATACTCTATTTAAACGCAAATATCAACAACCGTATCGACAAGCAGGCCGGTCCAGCGCCTGAACCGAACCGCACCTGTCAATATTTTTTCGTAGTTCGCTTTTTTTCTCTCAAAAATAGAACCCCCAAAAAGGAAAAAAAAAAATGGAGCAGCTTACTGTACGTACCCCGCAACCGGTATCGATGGCGGTCCTAACAAAGCCGTCGTTGAGATTGATCAACCTCCCAATATCGTTTATGTACTCGTCGGCGCCGCGAGGGAACATGGTGCCTCCGCCGGGAAACCTCAGCCTGTCTCCCTCGACTCGGACCCAATTCTGGTTTTTCTTTTCCACCACCAGCTCCTTATGCGGGACGTTAGGAAACCACGCAAGCTCTCGACTCTCCGGCCACCGGAACGGCACCCTATATCCATTCGGAGCCGGAATTCTACACCTGAGCAACTGACTCTTCTCCGGGCAATGCCTCTCTCTGTATATGAGCATGTTGCGATCGAATTTCAACGATCTCCGGACGTCCTCGCAGGGAGTGTACTCGCAGAAGGAGACGTCGCATGGAGAGAGGTCGGGGACACGCGCGGCCACTGGGGGTGGGTCAGGAGGGAGGTGGTGGGGGTAGAAATCGAGGTTGCTGGTGGTGGGGGCGGTGACAGGGAGGGAGGAGGAGCAGTCGGCGGCGGCGGAGGGGTTGGGAAGAATGGGGCGGGAGGAGTGGCGCCAGAGACCAAAAAGATAGAAAGAAGCGCAGAGAATTGTGATGAGAGTAAGGTAGTAGAGATTAACTTTTTTAGTTCTGGGGAAAGAAATGTGTGAAAACAATCTTGGTACCCAGAAAAAATTAGTAGAAGCCATTGGAAGTGAAAGAGGGAGGTCAGGGACGAACGGGATGAGTTGAGACTTGAGAATTAGAGGGGATATTGGAGACTTAGGGAGAGAGAGTTACTCGAAAATCCTAAGTGTGTCTGAGGTAAGGTAAACCTCTCTCTGACCTGTCCTTTTATTATTGTGGTAATAATGTGCTATTTTTATACAGTGTGCTGCAGGTACAGGCAGGCAGATTCCTAAACCCTTATTTGCATTTTTCTTTTTTGTCATTTGAACTTTGAAGGTTTTTCTTATATATATTACAACTTTCGTCATTTTAAATTCTGTTTTCGGATAAAAAATAAAATTAAGACTTCTATATATATTATATCCTACTTAATTCCATTGGAAAATAGGTTTCTATGTACTGGTGCTAGGAATCATGGCCTGGTTTTGGTTCACAGTCAATGCTCTTAAAATTAGAATCGAAAATGTCCAGTTTTGCCTTGACTTATAAATTTCAGAAAAGAAAAGGTGAAAGGGATAAATGGATGTTATGGGTATGATTAATCAAAATCAGGAAAGAAGGAATTATTGAACCACTAGTTACGTTGATATATTCTTAGCGTGAGACTTTTCTTTACTGGTACTAGTTAGACTTCAATAGAAAACCAGAAAGCGCAGCAAATCCGCTTCTATTATCCCCAAAGTAATACCCACCATAAAAAACATTCACCTTCCCCTCATTTAAAGACTATTTTCACTTTACATTTCTTTGAAATATACACGTTTCCATTGTTTTCTTTTTTTAGCGCTTTCCCTCGTGAAAGATTTTGTTTGACACATAACAAATTAAATCTTTTATTTCTCTTTATCATTAGTTTCTCCTGGTACATATATATCTTAATTCTCTTATAATAACTTTAGTTTTGCATGGACAATATCTTTTTATCAGCTATATATAGATCAAATCACATCTTAAGATAGCCAGTTACAGATTATAGAAAACCATATTGGTTCATGCCTCCAGCTATTAACAATAAACTCCAGGTCAAATGGAAATTATCCTAAACCAAGAGGCTTGCACCAGATAACTTTCCCCGGGCCGACCTGCCTAGTCCCTACATCTTTCTTTTAAAATTATAAAAATGGTTCCACATATCGATCCTAACTCGTAAAATGTAACGAATATCCCAGACTCGATCAGTGTTCGAGTAATGGCATCACATTCTCTTCTAGCTTTGGCTCCCCAGCAGTGATAAAATACAGTTGAGGTTACTCAACTTTTGTGTAGTAGCAATTTCTCCTCAAGGTTCGGTCCTAATTACACTTTTCCTCTTTTTTTTTTGTTATTTTTTTTCACAAACCTATACTAACTAACCTTGAATGTGACTACTCTTTCGATATAATGTCTATTAGTTGGTGATTATCAATTTCTGAAATAAAAAATTAAACTGTACACTACATATTTTGGAGTAAATATAAAACTACTTAATAATTTTATTTGATTGTTAAATGAACAATTTAACTATCAATTTTTTTCTCAACGTAAATGTGAAAAAGCTTTATTTTCCTCACTTACGTCAATGACGGTACACAACTGAGAATCTTTCAATTTACTCTATGTCTGATGTCAGCGTTTTGATTATTTTGAATTACAATTTACTCTATGTCGGATGTCATAAAGTTTTGGGGAGTGTAACCACTGAATTAAATATCACAGTATATTATGTATCTGCGGTATGTGATATAAATATTTTTGTGTTTTGTCATTTTATCGTGCGGTATACAACGGTATTTTACGGTATAACTGTGGTTTTTTGACAAAAAATATATAAAAAATGCGCAGTATTTAATTTTTCGTGCCTATTTTATTTATTTTATATCAAAATATCATAAATATATAAAATATTAAAATAAAAATAATGCACATATCATAAAAATAAACATTTACTTTTAATTTTTTGTTACTTTTCTTAATTAATATAAAAAATTAATGGATGGTATTATTTATATTTATAGTATATGCAAAGTATATGGATGGTATTATTTATATTTATAGTATATCAATAAATTAGTTTTTTTAGTATTATTTATTTTGCTCTATATATATAACATTTTTTTATGTTTTTTTTATTAAAAAAATATCTTTTATCACATATATTTTATTTATATTTAAAAAATTATGTTGAGAAAAATTAGAATACATATAAAATGTGTAAAAATAAATTATTGAACAAATTATATCATCTTAAAATAATATTCTAATATTTATTTTTTACGAAAACAGTAATAGTATGCGGCGCATTTTACCATGAGGTATACCTTAAAAATTCAGGGTACAGTATATCTTACGGTAACAGTATTTAATACCTTAAGTGTAATTGATCCAAATTAAATGTCAGTCGTTCTGCAAGAACTGGTATTACTTGCCATCTAAAGTTTTTCATTGGATAAGTATTAAAAAACAGAGAATCAATTGGTGAAGATCTAATGACAAAAATATTACAACTAATTCGTTTTAACTTAAGTCAATTTAATTTGAAATGACTTATTTTTATTCTTACTTCTTTTTTAGCAGGTACAAATTTTATTTAAAATCTAATATTATATAGATATAATAATCCATTGAAAATATAATTTTTATAATCTTATTATTTTTTTAATAAATTTTCTAGTTTTAGGCATTAAAAATAAAAAATTCATAAAAATTTCATAATATCATAAAAATTTACTTGCAAATGGATTATTATATCTACATAATATTGGCTTTCAAATAAAATTAGTTTCAAGTAAAAAAGATGTAAAAATAAAAATAAGTTATTTTAAATTAATAAATTGGTTGTTAGTGTTTGTCTTACTTTTTATATATGTTTGAGAAAGGAAAACAAGAACCATACTTACATGACGAACGACAGATGCATCCGCCTCATCCCCTTCCATAGATTTTACATAACAACAAGAATGCATCCATTGCATAGTAATTTTCCGGAAATAAATTAGTTTAACGGCAAAGATCCACATGGGGTCATGTGCGATTTCTTTGTTTGAATTTAGTGAGTTCGTAGGTAGGTGGGGTTGGGCAGCCCTGAGTTGAGAGTTGAGAGGGAATAGGCCGAACGCCCCAAACGAGTAAGTAGGCCTAAAATGAATCCTAAGCATCAACCAATTTACAATTTTTTTCTCCCACTTTTTCAGTGCACAAGTCGACCCGATTGGAGCTGCCATTAATGCCATATTTTCTGCAAAATTCCAACCTCCATGTCATACATCTTTATCCATTCCACATCGATCATTTCCAGGCCCGCTCATTATTCCTGTTGTCCAAATACAAAAAAGTCAACTATACTTTTAGATAAATGTCACTAAACATCATAAAAGTATGTCCTATGATGCACATTCATCCTAAAAATATAAAATATTACATAATTTATCCTAAAAATATGCAGTTATTGCATCATTCATCGTCTGTGAAATCTTATCATTAGAAAGTAACATAAAGTTGACATGGCAAGATGAATGGTGCAATATAAGACAAACTTTCAAGACGACTGGTGTAACATAAGACATATTTTAGAACGAATAGTGCAACATAAGATATACCCTCCAACAAAAGAATTGACAGGAGGATGAATGGTGCAGTAATTACATACTTCCAAGATAAATTGTACAACATTTTGCACTTCCAGAACAAATGTGAAACATAGGGTATATTTTCAAGATGTTTAGTGACGTTTACCCTATACTTTTTATCTCTTATCTCTATCTTTATCTCTCTCTCTCTCTCTCTCTCTCTATATGTGTGTGTGTGTGTGTGTGTGTGTGTGTGTGTGTGTTCATTTTAATACTACCCTTCACACAAAAAAAAATAAGTGTGAACATATATTAAATTTCGTATTCCTCAAAATTTGAGATATGTACAAATCAGATATTGGATATATACAAATTTAATATACAAAGAATGTAAGATATATATACAAATAATATGTAACCTACATATAAATAAAATTATAAATATGTTACAGGTTCAACATTAAAAAAAAAATGAACACATTAAATCCTGTTTCCTGCAAAAATTGAAGATATGTACAAACGAACAACAAATGTGTATATAAAGCAAGTGATGAATATATACAAAAGATGTGTCACAAATATAATAATGAAATCGGAAATATGTTACAAATATGTGAGTGAATAAACTTTTACATATGAGTAATAATGTATTTAAAGTAATTTGTACAAATTAGTTTTTTCTCTCGTGTATAGTTGGTTCTAAAATAGAGGAAATTGAAAATTTAAGGGTGATGATATACATTAACCCAAAACAATCTTTTTTTCCCTCTGGATCCTAGCAGGTTGCATCTTAAGCGAAAAATGTCCGTCCTCAAATCTCACTCCCATAGTCCACCTCAAAATCAAAACCTGCAAAACACACGCAGACCAGTAGAAACCATAAAAGACCCTTTCCGACCTCCCTCTCTCTCTCTCCCTTTTGAGGCGAAGCTCACTGCCGCCATAAAGTCGAAGCATCACAACGGAAACGGCAATGGCCAAGCTAGCGATCAAGAGTAGCAGTGGCAGCAACTCACCCAATCCACCTCCATCATCCCCGCGTCTCATGCTAGCATTTCCCATTACCGACACAGCCTCCGCTCCAAAGCTCATTCTTTCTCCTGCCGCGAAACTCTCGCCTCGTACCTCAACCTCTGGCGACTGGCGAGATCTCCAATTCTTGTTGATTGAAAAAAGGTGTGAAAAATGTGAGAAAAGAAGATTCGGCGACAGCTAGTTTCCCCAAGCCTGGCCAAGAATTGGATCCGATTAATGTTTGTGGGCAAGGAGGCAAAGAGGATCCGTCGGGAATCGGGATGGTGAGAGATGAGTTGGACATGGTGGGAATTTTTCAATTTAATAAAGATAGGAAGATAATTTTTGCCCATATAACGCATCAATAAATTGTCATGCTTGTATTTGACTAATCGTAAGTTACATGCACATGTATGCGAAATGTCCATACTCTCCTTAAAAATAGCAATCTTTGTCATGCACAAACATTTTTCTCATTCAATTTTTATCTTTTAATTAGTGTATGAAAACATTTAAAAAACTGAAATCATATAGACAATTAAATATATCAAAGGGTTTTTAGGATTTCATTTATGCATATCCCTCATTTATTTTTTTATGGTATATGTCACTCTTTGTATACATACATAGCTATTATTCAATTTATAGATATATTTGATTTTGGCAAGAAGTATGTTTTGAAGTATTCATACCGGTTTTTATGATAGAGGGTTCAACTCTTATGTACAATTGAATATATTAGAAATAATTGTTTGATTTCATTTGTATGTATGTCTCATATGATCTATATATATTTTTTACACTTTTTGTATATCAATTTCAGATGTATCTGCTAGTTGGTTCGTACATATTCCTAATTCTAGTAATAAAGAAGATTTGATGTGTTCATACAATTTATATTATGAAGGATAATATTGAAATATAACTATATATAAACATACTTCTTATGGTGCATATTTAACTTACCCACCATCATTAATTACCAAGTTACTGTTTTTTGGCGACAAATTATTTATCCTGTTGTTGCCCTAGCCCATCTTGTTAGGTTTTTTTTTCTGGCCTGAAAAGCACTTGAAATTTTTTTTTTACCAAAAAAATCCAACTATTTTTTAAAATGCCCACATTTTACCAAATAAAATGATTTAAATGTGATGTTAAACTAGCCAAATGGGCCCCAAGAGGCCCAAATAACTGGGCATGGGCCGAGAAGTTGTTAGAAAAGCCTAAACAGGGTAAGAAATTGACTGTTGAAGTATCCCATCCAAACCCAAAGCTTGCAGATCATGTACTCCCCACACTGCCCCAGTGGGTGTGTTTAAGCCTAATGCCATTGGCTCCTAAACATTTTACTCCCTGAAATAATGTGAAGAAAAATTATTTTTGTAGAAATTTGGTAATTTAAATTGTTAATTAACTACGTTTCTCCTCAAAAAAGAAAAAAAACATGTTAACAAACTCTCAAAATATTATTAAGTAGTTTAAACTTATTGGGAGATAAGTACTGTATAATTTTGAAAAGGCATGTACTTCAATTCATTTGCTATAGTAACTAACGAATGCTGTATAGGCCCTTTAGGGTGAGGGTAATGTGGCATTTATTGGCTGAGGTGGATGCGACATGACATACATATTTACCAATTGCTTCCACGTTTATTTGTTATAGTAACCAACGTTTATTTTTACATCTTATTAATTTGGAATAAATTTTATTTGAAAATCAATATTATGCAGATGTAAACGGTTCATTCAAAATAAAATTTTTTTATAATGTTATTAAATTTTGATGAATTTTTCTTTTGATACTAAAAAAGAAAAATTTATAAAAATTTAATAATAAAATAAAAGTTTTACAATCAATGGATTATTACACATAAATAATACTGGCTTTTAAATGATATTAGTTTCATGCAAAAATGATATAAAATAAAAATATTATTTTAAATTAAGTTGACTTAAATTAAAATGAATTGTGTGCTAATTTAAACTGTTTAGTAACTATCAATCCAAACCACAAGGTGAAATGGAGTTTTTCTTTCTAGCATCATAATATAAATATTTCATTTATTTTAAAGAAAAGAAAATGAATAGTATAAAGAAATTAACTACTTTTTTTTTCTTAAAAAAGAATGTTAATTATATTTTTATTTTCAAGTTAGAAAGCCTACTTATACTCTGGTCTTTTTTTTTTTCACACTCGAGTGGAAAAAAGATTTGTCTTGCCTCATTTTTTCCTACCTATTCCACCTCATCTAACTTTGGAATCCTTATCACTCACACTCTAATGACATCTACTAGTTACTGTAGATAATGAACTAAAGTGCATAACTTTTAAAAGCTCAAGTGCCAACTTTTAGTAAGTGTTGAGTTTTGGACTAATTCACTCATGAGTTAGGTAAGTTTGGGGGATAACCCCATAGTTAGGCCTCTAACGCATTACTAATTTCTAAAAGTTCATGTGTAAAGGGAAAAAAATGCTCAAATTTTAGAATAAGACAAACTATAATTTCACCCAAACATCAGGGTTTTAGTAATTTAGCACAAGAATTGATTGCCCAAACCAAAACAACCTGAATTCATTGCTTTGAGCACTTGATCATCTTCTGTGTTAGATTTCTCTCTTGTTTTGATATGTGCAACACCAAATGGAGGAAACATGATACTGCAAGTATAACTTTATAATTTCATAGGTGCCAATGCCATAATAACCTGGACAAGTGCATGAAAGATTTGGGAATATATAAGTGGCGTTTGGTTGTAGAAAACAATTTTCATTTTCATTTTCTGTTTCCAGTTTTCATTTTCTATGTACAGTTTTCTAAAATGCTTTTCAGAAAACATGTTTGATTGTTTATACAATAAAGCAATTTTCTGAAAATGAAAAATTGAAAAATATGTTTAGTTAAGAAAATTTTCTTCACAATAAAATTCTATATTTTTACATTGTTAAAACATTCAAATGCAATACTCATATAAAAAAAAAACATGTTCATGTGATAAATAGAGCTTTCTTAGTTATAGTATTTTTCAACGTATAATACAATTCCAAATAGAACATAATATCAAATATAATTAGATACAATAAAATCAATGGCTATATGAGCATAATATAAAAAATAATTAGATACAATATCAAATTTATGAATTTTAATTTTGTAAAGTATCTATGTTTTTTTTTACTATGCGCATTTGCTGTAAATACATCAATAACTATTAATTACAATAGAGCAATTTTGCACAGTATTAACTACTCTCTCGGTCCCGTTTCTTCTACCCTCCATCCCTCCTCCCTTTTGGTCTGATTTGGTTTAGGCTCTCAGGGTACTCGCCTGTGATGGAGGCGGAGGCTGGCGACGGTGGAGGAAGGTGGAAGCCACAGGCGAGAGGCGATGGCGGAAACCGCCCTAACAGTCCTGCCGAAGCCCGCTTGGTCCTCGTTTTGCTTCCTCGATCACGGCCTCGATTCACCGTCTTGATTCGTGCCATCCTCGATCACGTCTTGATTGGAGCTCCATCGTCAATTCGCGCATCGGTCGTCAATTGCGCATACATTGGTTTCCCATCCGTTGATCGCACATCTGTTAGTCGTGCCTCCATCGATCACGCATCCGTCGGTCGCTCTTCCGTGCCAGAGAGAGAGAGAGAGAGAGAGGATCTGTCGGGAGAAGATCGAAGGCATTGGGAGGGAGAAGTCGAAGGCGCTGGGAGAGAGAAGGTCGAAGGCGTTGGGTTGGGGAGGCAGATCGCGCGACAGAGAGAAAGCGAGCCCGATGCATTTTTCATTTTCGGGAAAATAGAAAACAACTTAAACCAAGTTTCTATTTCTTATTAACATAGAAAATTGTTTTCTAGGAAAACTGAAAAAGAAAATTATTTAACTAAACACATTTTCTTTTCATTTTCTAATTTTTAAAATTTTTTCTGGAAAAATTAGAAATTCTCCACAACTAAACAGGACCATAGTGTCGTTTGCATTAATCGCAAATCCTCTGATACTACTGACTGCAGGCCGGACTTTGAAGCAACAACTGTTATGAATTTGTAGTTGAGCAGAAGAACCTAAGCTTTTCTCTTTACAGTCTTTTAGACATGGGCTGTGATGGAAGCAACTGCAACACAAAGCAGAAACTAGGTAAGCGAGGAAGCAGCATACTGGGAACTACAAGGTCCACGTAACAGATCTAATCCGAAATTGTAATTAAAACCAAGATGCATGTCGTAATGATTAGTGTTACAGACAGAAAATGAAGCAAATATACCTGATAACAAGCTATGAGAGATGTGACAAATCCAAAGGCTCCTGTGACGCGAGGAGTGACCTTTTTAGGTGCCAGTTGAAGAAGCCCTGCCGCAACAACTATATCCATTCCGACTTTAAGGAGGGCCAAAGACCTCTCCTTTGATCTCTCAACTTTAGCACGGTATTGCTCATCCTGCATCGTTGGAGATGGGCAGGCCGGGGAAGTTAGGAATTACAGAAGTGAACCTGAAACTGTGAAGCCAAACACTGACGTGCAATGGCATGGGATGGGAAAGAAAGCAGGAGTACCTGATTCTTGTTGCCACCTTTAAGTTCCTTCTCTAACTTGTTGATTGATGCTGAAAGCCTTGCGAGCTCCCCAAGCTGATGAAGTTGTAAGTTAGATGAAAAGCAATAGCAGACATACATCAACCACATTAAAACAGGTGAAGGAAGAGCATGCAACAAACCTCGACCAAGGTGGAACAGACAGAAGAACCCATCCAACAGAACAGGGATATCCTCCCAATGAGCTCCGTCCGTTGTTTGTTCTGCGGGAGATTTGTGAATATTTCTATAACCAAAAAAGACAGAGAGAGAAACAAGGACAAGAAGAAATTAGCATTCATACAGGCACCATACCTTATAGATACCTGACCTGCCAAGCCACACTATTTGATCCAGGAACAGAAAAGTGGACAGCAGTGCATTCTTGGACTGAAAGTAAGCATATTAGATGAACCACCAGAAAACGTTGCTTCTACTTATGAATGGAAAGAAAGAAATATCGGTAGGTCGCCTTGGCCTTGGCCTTGGCCTTGGCACCGGCACTGGCAGGCAGTTCATTCATATCATACCTTCCCAAGCAAAATGAGTGGAAGCGGAGTTCCCTGGGGAACAGGGCTGATAAGAGCGTGCAAATCATTCAAAAACTACAAGTTCAACAAACAACTGAGGATCCATCAGGTCACGTGAATATATATATATACACATATATACGAATACAGGAGCTAGCTCATGCTCATTGTGTTCTGTTTCACAAGGAACTAACTGAAATATGCACATAAAACAGAAAGAAATCAAGTAGAGTAGCAGTGAAAACATATATATGTAGCAGCATCTAAATAAACAAACAACTGAGGAACAATAAGCTTTTCACAAATGGTGTAAGATTCCAGCTAGGAACATAAAATTGCCCCAGGAGAATTTGTGTGTTAACTAGCAACCTTAAACTGCAAAACCCTAGCTAGCGCACCACAATAACTCAACTGTCTGGCTCTGGCATACCAACCTTAAAGAGACGGAAAACTTTGCGGGCCAAGGTGGTTGATTTGTCAACATTTTGGGCAGTACCAGGTTGTCCGTTACTGAGGAATTTCGAGCCATATTGTATGGCCCTGCATATCTTATCCCTTGCTTCAGCCTTGTTTAGATACAAGACCACAAGAGCGAGTTCCGTTCTGCTCATCCCCTTTCCGGAATAAATTAAAGCCTGGAGACAAATAATTTCGGGACGCATGAGAATTGAATTGAATTTGCTACTCCATTTCATTGATTAAACTCGTACGTACATTGTAGCCATTATCAACCCACCAACTTAAGAAAACAGAGACGGAGCCCTCTCTCACCAAATCAGACAAGGTTCAATTCAAAGTTTCAAACCCGCTACTTGAGAAATTAACACTAAAGTATGGCACAAGAAGGGAGGCCATCCTAGTTTTCCAACCCAGAAATAGATTCATGACCTAGTTTTGCACTTATTTCAAGCTGGTAAAAGCGGACATACGAGGTTCAGAGCATCGAAAGATTCAAGACTCTGTACTGGTCTTCTTCATTCTTTTGGTTGGTTCCACTTCATCAGATAGAAGGAGAGAGGCAATTAATTGTTAAGAGGTTACAAGATCAACAGTGCAATAGCACTACGCTATGGGCATTACAGTAGCCACTGCCATACATCAAGTATTGAAACACCTCCAGAAGAAGCAAAAAGGCATTGTGGAACGCAAAAAACCTCATATCAAAGAGAGTAATCGGCTTGCATCAGTAAGAAAATGATTTTCCATCATTCGAACAAACAAAACACAACACAAAACAAAAAGAAATTGCCTTTAACTTGTCCTTTAAGCTATTTCATCAGCCAAACGTCCTGGCCAAAATTCACGTCGGCTAAATGATACTGGAACTTCCCCCAAACTCACCCAGATTGAATAACCCTCGGAGCTACGGAAATAGCCAACAAAATAGAAAATGAAGAAAAGACAACCTTGTTTTTGCTCAGAACAAAAAAGGTTCAGAATCGAAGAGCAATACTGTTGCTGTTAATTCAGTAAGAACCATGTGAGATAGAGCGAGCGAGGGAATAGAACAGTACCGATTAGCGTGCCCCGATGAACTGATTTAGCCTCGAAAAACCAAAACTTTTACTCTTTCTTTTTGTTTTTGTTTTTTTAATTTTGCAGAAATCTGCATCAAGCTATGCAGCGTCACTGCATCAGGTTGATTTTTGTCTCTTCCTAGATTGTGATAAGGCCTGGTTTGGTCCTCTCCTTCCATAACAAACAAACAAAACCCCCCCAAAAAAAAAACAAAGAAAGGAAGAAAAACAAAACCACTACTCGTCTCGTACTGTAGACATGATCTTAGGACGTGTTTTAACCACTGAATTTCCAAATTCCAATCAAATTTGCTTATAGCACCAAATTATGAACCGTTCATTATGCCCAGGATTCCAAATCTCATCCGTCGAACACTGAGGTCTTCGTTGTGGTCCGAAAGAATAATCAAGAAGATCGTATGATCATTTTTTTGCAGTTTTTTTTTTGTGCGTTAGGAAAGAAACAAAAACAAAAACAAAAACAAAATCAAGTAAATCAATTGTATAACCAACCATTGTTATGGGCTTCGCTCATTTTCCGGTGTGAACATTCGACCACGAACTTCAGAAAATCAATACCATCTCTTCAAAATATTACTAGCTAGAATGCATCCCAAATTTGATATAATTCTTAACATTTACTATTAAAAAAAAATCTAAAACATGTGGGCAACTGATGAATGAATTTCTTTCTATCCCCCTTTCTGCGACTGCGACCCACAATAACTTGAAGGGACAGGAACAGAAACAAATGATTGGAGATACATCTTTACAATGAAATGTCCCAAACAAGAAATAGTAGAGATAAACTGGACTCGTGCATATTCTAAACAAAACATAATTAAACAAATGAACAAGAAGTAATGATCTCGATGCCAGACTAGAATCATAATTGTAGACGGGGCATGCGCACCAGAACAAGGGGAGAGACATCTTTTACACCAATATTATCATTACAAGAGCTCAGATTCATATGATTAACCATTAATTAACAGCTACCGGTACTACTTTGTTTCACACAGGACTACGAAACAAGGATCATCCAAGCCACAAGGATATTTTCACTGCTTTTTGTTGAACAGACTTCTCAGCTTTACTTTCTCTAGCCGTTCAAGTAGCTTCTTGGCACCGGGAATGTCCATTTCTGACAGCTTCTTTAGATACCCTATTGCCCCGTATGAGATCATCACCTTCTTGCATCTCCTGCTTGAAGCTAGCGACGCAAGGATGGAAACGGCATACTTTTTGGCTGTGTTTTGAGGACTTGGTTCAAGCAGTTGCACCAGATTCGGCACACTCTTGTCGTCCCTTTTAAGTTCCCTGCAATTCAGCGAGAGTGAGACTAGATGCGAGATCGCTTGGGCACCAAGCTCTCTAACACTGTTCGATTTAGATTCAAGTGTTCTTATAAGCAGAGGGATGCAACCAGCCTCACCCACCAGTTTCTTCATTTCCGTGGAGCTACAAACCCTGCAAATGGCTGATGCAGCCGCTTTCTGTGCCCCCGGAGACCCATATTTAAGCACGTGAACCAGGCAGGGAAGGAAACCGTGAGAAACTAGAACTTCAGTAGACACTGATCCAACCAAATTCCTCAAAGCCCCAACAGCCGATTCCTGGGGCAAAGGGCCATCAAGATAAGCCAAGAGACTCTGGAGGCCACCTGCAGAGATCACAAGCGTCCTTAGGTTCTCGTTGCTTGCAGTGAGATTCTGCAAGCACTCTGATGCATATTCTTTTGACCCCAACAGCATTCCACAACTCAGAAGATTGATCATGACATTTATAGTCCCTTCTTCTGCAAGTACTTGTCGCACTTCTGGAACAGCTGATATGTTTTTCAAGGTACAAGCAGCTGCAGCCTGTGAAACAGAATCACCAGCTAGACAGATTTCAATAAGAGGTCGAATCCCACTATGTCCAACTATAGCCCTTGCTGTTTCGGAAGCCATTGACAATCTCTGCAGCGAAATGGTAGCCTTCTCTTTTCCTACAGCACTGCCGAATTCAACAAGCCTTATAAGTGGGGGCAGAACACCTTCCCCTACAAGCCAACTCTCGCAACTCCCAGACTCTGCAAGTGAACAAATAACAGTCGCAGCCTTCTCCCGAATAAAAGGAGAGGTTGCTGTCAACAATTGTACCAAAGCCGCAATGTTGCTCCGCACCAAAACAGCCAAGACATATTTCTCATCCTCCTTCATGACCTCGACAACGCTGTCTAGAGCTTTGTGTTTTGCATCCAGATGTCCAATCTGAAGCCGTGCGAGCAATTCCCTTATCCGGCTTTGTGTGGCAGCTCCGTGCTCTGATGAAGAACTAACCACGGATAGAGGCAAAGTAGCTGCCCCAAGTACACCAGTCTTGATCAACAATCCACAGTCCTGTAGGCTTAAATCCAATTTGCCTGATAAAGCATCGAGATCACTTTGCATTCTAAGCTTCCCCTCGTATCTTCCCATCAAACACAAATCTGCCAATTCAATCGTCTCCTTCAAAGACTTTGACAAAGCCTGTAATTGCTCCCAACATAGTGCATTTTTCGAGAAGCAAGGATGGCTCGAAAGATCCGAGACGCGAGATGGGATCTGCTCCAGCTTGGAAACTATCATCTTCCACCTAACAGGAAATCCTTTTACATCCCTTGCCTTACCAAGTGCCACCGTAACAAGTTTTTGAGTTAGCAGTAACATATCCTCAGCTGATTTATTATCGGTAAGAAGTTCATCTTCACACTCTTCCCTCATGATCTCTGTTTGGATGTTAACACGAGTGGTTGCTGTTTCTGTATGAAGAACAAATTAGAGATTTCCAAAAACTATCAATGGAGCGGAAGAGGAAAATGATGACTCATATTTTCAGGGAAATGATTTGTGGATATAAAATTACAAGGCAGTGGACCAGGTGCGTTAATCAACCATTAAATTTAAGAATCAGAAGGATTTAAATATATAAAAAGAAGGCCAAAATCATAGAGCTTCAAGAATCTGTCATGATCACGCAAAAAGAAAAAGGTCATGGATCAAAATTTGTTGAAGTGCAAAAATGGCGTCCACAAATTTATGCAAGCATTATTCTGCAACTCTTATGGAACGGGGTAATAGTAGAATGTTGAAAAAAAAAAAAAGCAATTATAAAGAACGTTGAAAAAAGCAACTATAAATAAAATAATTGTTATTTTCAGTCATTAAAATGATAGCCTCAGATATTTCTAGTTGTGTTCAACAAGTTGATCCTACTCTAAGGTGAAGAGGATTGACTCAAGATTCAAGAATTTTACGGGTCAGACAAGCAAAGCTTGATTCTTTAGCTGCATTGCCAGTTACAACCCTGTAAAAAGTGGTAGCTGGTGTGGGACAACTGAAACTTCCCTTTGAAGAGAAGAGTCTCCAATTTCTATCCCCAGTTTCATTGAAGTATGCTTAAACAAAAAGAACAAAGGATCAAACTTTTATCTTCGTACCAGTAATGGATAAATATCGCAGATAGCAAGCGAAAGGAAAAAGTACAAGCACCGACCTTTAAGATTCAGACTCTCAGCAGCTTGTCTTCTTCTTCTCGACAAAGCAAATCCATCATAGCGTAATCCTTAATCTCTACCCTCCCTCCCCCCTCCCTCTCTCTCTTTCTCTAGAAATTTCAACACATATCATGCTTCAAACTGCAATGAATCGGCAATACCCGGGAACCAAAATTTGATTCACGACAAAGAAACCCAGAGAACACCAGAGAAACGAGAAGTTCTGGTTTTTGAACAAACCACGCCAAACAACTGAACTTGCAACAAAATAGGCAGAGAAAGAGGACGCAACCAATATAGTTCTGCTATAATATTTAAATAGAGATTCAAAATGAATCAAATCAAACCATTTTAAATCTCTCTCTAGAGTCAGACGGCTACTTTGTCAGGTAGCTCTGCGGCTCTCAGAAGCGTAGCAGAAATAAATATTTTACTGGATCCGTAACAGAACAGTGCGAAGTTTAGAGAGAGATCGAAACTGGAATTCGAAGACAGAAAAGTGGACAGGTGTTTTAATCGCCAAGAGGATCGTACGGTTATGAATTGCTGCCTGTCGGGACAGAGGATTTGACCGTTGGCATTGGATGACATTGTTTGAATATGCTTTCTCACGTTTTACATCACCGATGCTCTTTATTGGGAAGTTTATAGGCTAGAATGCTCTGTTTGGCCCTTTACTTTGTCAACTCAAGGGAATTAGTCCTCGAAGTATTAATAAGTGCAAATTAATCCCTGGACTTTAAAAATGCAACTAGTTAGTCCCTTGACAGCCCAGGTAAACAACAATTTTGTCCTAACTTTCAACCTTTCACCAAAATGATCATTGCATTTAGAAATTTTTATTTGCACCAAAGTCATGGATTAATAAATTTTACTAAATTTCTAACAATAACAATTAAATAAATTGAATATTTATAAATGATAGTTCAAAAACTTTTATGTACAATAATTTAAAAAATTTCTGTTTATCTAATAATTTATATTTTCCTTATTTTTATAGACAAGCTATTTTTGTTGATTTATCGCAAAGCAGAAAAATCCATTTTTTGCATAGTATTTCTTCTTTTTGTTTAATTTGGATCTTCTGATGATATCTAAATACTGGTTGGGATCTAGCAAAAGAAAAACAATTAAATAGTGGCCAACGTGTTAATTAAGCAGTTAAATAGTCTTTTTCTTTATTTTAATTTTCCTAAACGCCCTACTTTTATCTATATTCAGCCACAGTATATAGAGCCATAACTACACAAACAAAAAATAGCGGGACAAGTAATAAAAAAGCACAACATATGAAATCTAATAAAATATAGTAAAAGTTATTGAAACGGAGAAGGGTAGTTTGGAAAATTGTTTAAGAACTAAGTCTAATTAGAAGAAAAGGGGGGGAAAAAGGCTAATCCAACAAAATGATATTTATAGTTAGCGCATTTTGTATAAGAAAATTAGAAAAATATTTTTAAAAAATTAGTGATCACTGTAAAAGTGGAGTAGATAAAAAACAATTGGGGAATGATAGAACCCTCTATGGTTTGGTCTTACCTAAACTTTGCATCTACTTCCTTTACATTGTTAAACAACCATTTTTTAAACCTTAATTTAAATTATCTACTAACTATGATTCAGTAATTTTAAAATTTTTAATATTCTTTAATTTAACTGTTAACTGACATTTTAAAAAAATAATGATTTACATTTACAGGTAGAAAAATGAATTTACAAGGAAAAGAAAAAGAAATTGATAAATTAAAATATCTATTAACTATAAAAAATATTGAAAATGTTGAACTTACTAAAAGATGACTATCATACAATTTAAATTTATAGTTTAAAAGTTGTTAGATTGTGTGAAAGAAGAAGGAACCAAAGTGTATACTTTCAAAACAAGGGGAGTAAATTGTAGGTTAGGCCAAACTACATGAGATTACTTAAAGTGTCCTCAAATAACTTTTTTGCTTTCAAATAAATCAATCAAAGTGGTTTCAAAAAAATAAATAAAATATAAATTATTAGATAATTGGATGTTTTTAAATTATTGTCTATAAATTTATGAATTATCATTTGTACGTAATTTAATAAGTTAATCATATACTCAGTAATTTTGTAAAGTTTATTAATCCGTAGTTTGATGATAATGGAAGTTTTGTAAATGAAAACGTCATTTTGCCAAATGATTGAAAGCTGCGACTTAAGGTTGTAATTTATCTTGGAAGCCAAGAAACTAGGCCGCATCATTTTGGAACTTGCAAGATTTTGCAAAGTTTGTGAGCTAAATTACAAGAATATACTTCAACAATTGTCCCTAAAATATATCTAATATTGCTTATTCGTCTTTAAGCTATATCCAACATTGCTTAATTGTACACTCGTCCATCACAGCTGTTAAGGATAGACAAAAAAATCATATGGGTACTGATATGACATAGAAAAAAATGTGGCTGCTGATGTGGCACATCTTTTCTATCCATCTTTAACTATATGATAGACGACATGACCATTAAGCAAAAACTGGATATACTTTAGGGATTCAAACAATTCTTTTTAAACATTAAAAATTAAAAATATGAAAAAAAAAAATAAGAATAAGCCCTATGGCACAACTAAGTGTTTTGACTCAGGATGCGAGCACAAGCAATGTGGAGGAGAATGCAGTGAGATAATGGTGATACGGTGAGACGGTGATGAGGCTGAGTTTTAGTGGTGGATCTAAATAAAAATTATTTGAGTTGATTCCTAATAGTATAAATACAAATAAATATTTCTTTGACTAACCTTTTAGTTTTAATTTGAAGTAAGTTATCAATTATTATTGATTTTTAAGATAAAGTATATTTTAAGTCACTAAATATATATGTTTTGTATTTAACTTTAGATTGAGCAAGTCTTTAAAATTATTTAGAAACTTCAAAAAATGAATTTTGAATGAGAAATATTATTATTACTTTTTCAGGTAAAACATAAAAGATATTTATTTAATTTTTCAAAAAAAATTAAATGTTGTCCCCTATTTTTCAAGTTGGATTACCTAAAAATGTACTAACTCTAGTTTTTATAGAATAAAATAATTGAAAGACATAAGAATTTATAATTTCACATTAAAACAAGTAAAAAAATATATTTTTTAATGACATTGACACTTTTATTATGGATTAACATAGCTTATATGAAACTTTTGAACTTTAATACGGTTTGCGAAATTCAATGACTAAAATAAATTGATTTGTAATTTTGAGGTTAACTATGCCAATTAAGTAAAATTGAAGGACTAATGTTGTATTTAAGTTATGGTTTTAAGATAAGAAAAAAACAAGATCAAAAAAAATTGTAATGAATGCATATTCAATCCCCATAATTTTTAATTAATGACTCACTGCCCCACCTAGAGATAGGATGCCCGACCTGGGACCAGCCGAGCCTAGGCCTGGGTCGTGAAGGTCCAAGAATGGCTTGGTACCAGGCAGGGCAATCCCAAGCAGGTCTCGAGGTGGGGTGGGAAGGGTTTGACTTTTTTTTTTTATACAAAAAAAATTAGAAACATAATTAATTATATATATAATAAATATTTTTAAGAAAAAATACCACCTCTGATGAATACTAATAAGCGTATTGCTAATAAAGGTTTAAATCATCATTATACACTTTGAGTATGATTAATTTCTATATTCTGAGCATTTTTTCCACCGAATTACTATTCATACGCATTTTTACTATTCACCAACTTACAGTTCATTACACGTATTTTACTGTTCATATGCGAATTTACTGTACATACGCAGTTTACTGTTCATTAATACTAAAATATGTATATGAAATAATTATTTTTTTATGTAGATAAAAATATCACTTGGCAACTATTCACGAGAAAAATCATAGCTGAAGTTATAGACGTCAAAACTAAATGATTCCAAATTCATCTGAAAGTCAACACATAGATCTTCAACTTTGCTTCATTTTGTGAGTTAGTTTAATTGTTTTAATTACTGAAATCTGATTATAGATGAGATCATTCGTTCTTTCTTGTGCTACAAAGCAGTTTCGGTAGAAAAATCATAACTTGAGTTATAGATATCCGATTTGAATGAGCAAGCTATTGATTCGAAGCTAAAGAAGTGATCTACAAGTTCTATATTTGAGGAAGAGTTGATTTGATGTCTACCATGGTCAAAAAATTAAAAGAAGTTGCCGCCCACATTTATTGATTTGTGTTTACCTACATTTTACTATTTTACCATTTCACCCACCCCAAACTCTATAAATAAGCACATTTGGGGAGGGGGGAGAGAACGAATTCATGCCATTTTTTATGTCTACTTTATGTTCTTGTATCATCTTTAGCTTTTCTTGTTTAGTTTTGTTTTAGTTTTCAATACCGAAGCTCTGTTCAAGTGTTTTTTTGTTCTTCTTCTTATTTTTCCTTTAATCTTTCAATTCATGTTCATTTTCTCTTTTTATATGTTGTTTACTTTTATCATGGCTAACTATTTTTTTTTTTTTGCTAAGGTAAAAGGGTGAAACTTTTGGTATAAATGTTATGATTTATTTGAAAGAATCACAACGTTAACGGTATTTTTTTTAATCTATTTAACTTCCATCCTTATTAAATAGGAATCTTTGATTCATCATAGTCAATCATTGGCACAAAAGGTGCTTGATTCCCTCTGTATAACATGACTCTGCCGGCTATATTGGAATCTTGAGTTATTGTCAACAAAGATTGACATGATGGATACTTGAACCCATTAACAAACGTTGGCGTTTTAAGATCAATGAAAGTTAATACTAAGTAAATTCCCCAATTGAGACCTCCTTTATGTGTAGATCTCAATTGAGTGGTAAGGTAGGCTAAAATTAATCATAACTGATATACTAAAAGCGGATCCCCTAACCTTAGCTATTTTATTTGAATTTGAATTTTTAATCAACATTTGTTCACACCTTTCATGAAAACCTTCCTTATTAAATATCTGTA
Organism: Aquilaria sinensis; assembly: GCA_005392925.1. Classification (NCBI taxonomy): domain Eukaryota; kingdom Viridiplantae; phylum Streptophyta; class Magnoliopsida; order Malvales; family Thymelaeaceae; genus Aquilaria; species Aquilaria sinensis. The sequence goes on from SMDT01000742.1 coordinate 106,180, forward strand.
ATTTGTGTTTCTTAATTTATTTCCCTGTGGTTCGACATTCGGACTCCCAAGATTTTATTACTTGTGACAACCTACACTTGGGTTACAACTGCTAGAGTGTAGCAACCTTCAGTGTAAGTTTTATTAAGTTAAAAAGCCAAATGGTACATACAAATAATTAGAACGGATCTTACATTTTGAAATAACAAAATGTTCCGAAAATGATAAAAAATAAAAACCTATAATCTGTGCTTAACAGCATAATCAGATCAAATACAAACTACATGTATGATTGAAAAACAAAATTTCAAGTCTCGATATCGAATATTACCTCATTATCCGAACTTTTTAGGTCTTGCTGCTGGAGTGTTGTGAGACCCCAAATTTTGTTGCACACGTATACTTCTACCGCATCGGGTGTCAATCTTGCTCGTTTCTCCGATATCACCCATTTCCCTGCACTAAATGCTACCTCAGATGATATGGTGAATACTGGAACGACAAGAATTTTTTGTGCGATTATTGACAAAATTGGAAACCTTGATCTCTTTTGTTTCCATCACTCCAATATGTCAACATCACTTGCCTTAAATGATGTGTTGAGATAATTATCGACCTTAGCTAATCCCGATGTTGTTGGTCAGGGTCGTTTGAACATTTGGAGGGCCTGGTTGAATCTTGATGAGATTGATTTGCTTAGAGGCTCAGTTTGAGGAGATTCAGATTTTACCTTATCCGAATGCCATTCACAATACAACTTCTATAAAGCATGTAAGTACTCGGAAGCAGTAGCAGACATAGCCAAAATATTTATATGAGACATTTCTAAATAAGTATGAAAAATTCATTCAAGCAATGTTATTGTGCCCGTTAATTTGACATATGGGTCAAGCAAAGAAGCAACTAAAAAGGTAAGTGAAATGTTTTCGAAATACTAAAGCAACTTAACCCACATGGCTTCGACAGTTGGTTTTAACAACTCATCATCTTTAAACTGATGTAAAACACATATAATATTCACTAAATGAAGCAAAACTTGATGAATGGTTAGGTAGTAAACACCAGAGAAAAATTCAGTAGCCTCGTAAAAACAATTTAGCAATTCACCCATTTTGGAATATTTTTCCCAAACTTCAGTCATAAAAAATTCACAACCTATTTTTATGTTTATGAAATGCGTTAACAAATTTACATACAGGAAAGTATCTTGCAACATTAAATATGTAGAGTACTAGCGAGTTACGTAATCCAATTTAAACCGTTTCCAAGAAAACTCTTTTTGATTTTTAAAACAAAAGCTCTTAAATTCATGAAACATAACAGGCCTTGATTTTTAAATGCATCAATGAGTTCCAAATAGGTAAAATTTCATTTTTGAGAACTTCTAAACCCTTTTGCACACAAAGATTTAAAATATGACACATGTATCTAACGTGAAAATATGCACCGTTGAGAGGTGCTTTCAATGTTTGACTTAAAAGGCGAGCGGCAACATCATTATTTAAAACATTATCAAATGAAATGCATAGGACTTTATTAGCACAAAAATAATCATATAAAGTTTCTAAGATGCAATTGAAATGTAAAACTTTCTTTCCTAGCAGTTTTCCTAGACACTTTTTTAAATGCAAGATTTAATTATGATTTTATCTGAGATTCTAGATGCACATCTTCAGCTTATGAAAAAGGTTTTTCGGTAGCCATCATCTAATTTACCATGTCTTCTCTACAAGATTGTTGGTTAAAACGAAAAATACCTGGCCCGCTAGCGCCAGTTGTAGACCCAGGTTGTGTTTGTCCTCCAGAATTAGTGCCGGCACTGGAGATGACATTAGGATGTTGATTTTCAATATGTCGCTTTAACATTCCAGTGCTGAAATTCTTTTTATGCACCAATTTCTTACCATAATGTTTGCATTTCCCGTATCTCGACTTCCCTTCGTGTATGAGCTCATAATGCTTCTAAACCTAAGCAGTTAGTCTCGAGGATTTACCTTGTCCTTGGGTTTCCTCCATGGTAGGTCCATGACTTGTCGGTATCAGTTGTGTTGATGGATTCTCCGCCGCCATTACATCCAACTCCTCAACTTTATAATCCGATAATTGATCGTCGAGTCCCAAATCGTAATTCTTCATATTAATTTTGGCATCATCTTCGTGCAATTCTTCAATTGATATGCCTTTATCGGTGGGTTGAGAACAGCGGCGAAACAATCCTCGGAGGTCGGTGGTGCGGGAGGATGAACTCTCTATTGCATTGCCCTTTCCTCTTAAAGCCATAAGTCACGAAGTAACAGTAGTGATTAATGTAAAATTAAGATGAGATTATAAAGATATTGTGATGAGATTAGCAATAATTTGGAAGTGATTAAGAAAAAAGCTTAAATACTTAAGAGAATATAGTAGAGGAAGAAGAGAGATTGAGTGATGGTGTGAGTATAGAGTGAAAATAGCATTGGTGTTTATAGGGGAGGAGCAAAAAATATTTGGACCAAAAAGTCCTTAAAATTTAGTTGTTAGGAAGAGTGAAAATGAAATTTTGAGGGCTAAAATGTTGCAGAAAGTCGTTAGAGGACTTATATTGTAATTAACCAATTTTTTTGCAGGTCCTGGGCCAGTCCCTAGTCAGGTGGTTTTCGGGGCGGGGTGGGGCGATTTGGGTCACGGGTTGGGTCGGGTTCAAATATGGGCCGAGTCGAGCCGTTTGCACAATTTTCCTTTTTCAGGTCCATATTCAACCCAATATTTAGTAAGTTCTTACCGGGGCGGGGTGGGGTTGACTTTTCGGGCAAGTCCTGGTTTGGGCCTGATCAACCCGGCCCAGGTCCCACCTTTAGCCCCACCCAAAGCCCATCTATATATTCTTCAACCATATATAGGGGCCAAATTAATATTCGGTCCACAACATCAAAGAAAATGACCAAACTAGTATATCATATTATCACATTTTCAAAATTTTCAAGGGACAAGCGACAAGCGACACCCTTGCCCCTTAGGTGTTTTGCCATTGAATAAGCCTGATAATTGAACAAATAAAAATTAATAAAAGAATAGGTATTATTTATAAAAGAATAAACTTTCTAAAATATAAATAAGAACTAATAACATAACAAATAAAACTTATAAAAAAGATAAATCTCATAAAATAACAAAGAAAATTGATAAAAAAAAATAAAGATGCATGTGTGAGGCAAACTCATACAATACCTACTTCTTTAAAATGTATTTTTTTGGGGTGGAAAAGAGCCAAACAGAGCCTGAACACCTTAGGCTCGAAGCTCGGCTCATTAATGATTGGCCCGGCTCAGGCTTGACAAGCTCAGAAAACAAGGCTTGAAGCTCGAACCTTGGTTCAAGGTTTAATCTAGATTTGATGTTTGAGCTTGATCTAAGGAATAAAAATTAGAATTTTAGAGGTTAAATACATGAAAAATAAAATTAATTAAGTTTTCATATTAGAAAAATATTAGGCTCATTAAGCTTAATAAAAGTTCAAGGCGAACAATACCAGGCTCAAAACTCGACTCGTTAAGAATTCGAATTTAAAATGAAGCTCGGCTCGAAACTTGTTAGGCTTAACTCGATAATAAAAAAATCAAGCTCGACCTCAAACTTTTTTATATGTGACTCGGCTCATTTTCATCCTTAATTTTTTCGTCTATTTTTCTACTCTTTTTACACAAGCAATAAATTCTTTTTTTTTTAAAAAAAAATGCATTCCAAAGATTTTGTTTTTTTATTGGATTTTCAAAAATAGCCATCAAGTTTATTCAAAGACAATATTTTATATTTTCTTCATACATGGAGCGATGATGTTCGATTCATGGCACAAGATGGTTAGTTAGGGTCAATTCCACTGTTGAAACATCAATCGGTTTTTCAGTTTGCTCCTTGTCTTATATGAAACCAATTTAAGGTCAAACTAAACCAAAAGCAAATTTTGAACATGTCATAGGATTTATGAAACTACATATTCACTCATATATTCATTTGTTTAAATCTATATTATTTGGATATTTTGTAACTTAAAATGTATGTTGGTCGTCAAATTAATGAATTTTGTAATCTAATGTGCCACAATTCTAAATTATACTAATTAAATGTGTATGTTTTTTCAGTCTTCTAAAGTTAATGATTTAACTATGTATTTAAACTTAGATGTAGTAGTGACTTGTACTAGATATTTCTTAATTAATGTGATAAATGTTGATGACTCTAGTTATTTTTCACTATTCAATTCCTGTTTTGAATGAAATTTTATTAAATTTTGTTGCCATAACAAGTATATGATACATAGGTGTGATCTTTCAATTGATTCAGTTTAAAACTGATCTGAACATGGGAAAATGTAAAAAAAAACCCTTATAACTTTTGTAACTTTTCTAAGTAAGTCCTATATCTTCACAATTTTTTGTTTGAGTCATATAGCTTTGAAAACGTGATCTCTATTAGTCCTACAATCGAAAAACTTAATGGAAATCCTATGTGGTAGATAATGTACGTAAAAACAAAGGAGAATATCAAAATTAGTCATCTAGCTTTGTAACTTTTTTAATTAAGTCTCCGGGTTATTATTTTCTCTCAATTCACTCCCACAACCCTAAATATTCTCTTTTACTGTCATTGTCCTTCAAGCATAAACTCATTACATTTTCTCTTCTCCTTTTTCCTTGAGAGTGAAGAACAAGGAATAATTTTCACATCTTCAATAAAAAAATACAGAATTTTAAGTGATAATGCTAACTATGATCCAAAAATTGAAAGCATATCAACCTTTTGGAAATGGAGAATTCTTAGTCAAAAGCGGAACAAAATCTCCCGCTAGGCAACTGTAAGATCACATTCCAGCGAGTTTGCAGGAGCTAAACAACCTCAATTCTGATCCAGATGTCGATGACTTGGTTATATTATACTACTCCCTCCATTCCATTTTAGTTGAAATGTATTTCTTTTTTAGATGTCCCAAAAAGGTTGAAATGTTTCATCTTTTAAAAAATTTAAACAATCAATTTACTCTCTTACCTCCATTAAACTCTCACTACATCAAATCCAATAATTTTTTTTTAATCTTCACTCAATCTCTCTATGCACAAAACCTGAAAAAAAATCCTTTTCTTTTTTAATCGTTATTTAAACTTTCACTACAAAAAATTTAAAAAAATTAATTTTAGTTTCATGGGTAAAATTGAAAAAAATAACACAATTACATACACCTTAGTCTCCTTATCCGGAGAAATATTTCAACTAAAATGAGACAGAGGGAGTACAATTTTGTAATTAATAAATCTTTCTATTTATCTAGATATTCATTAGTTTACAAATCCATTTTTTCATCATTAGAGAAGTCATCATCATTACACTATTATTGCAGATATGTGTGTGTGTGTGTGTGTGTGTCCTTTTTGTTGTATACTTATGACTCATTTTGCAAAATGTTGTAATTTATTCTTTCAAGTTTATATAAAAGCATGAAGAATTAATATGAAGAAGATTGTATTGTCTTACCATTGAATCCATAAAGTACAATGAAATATATGTACAATGAAATATTATAAAATTCCCTGTGAAATATTAAGTGATGAGTTATTTAATATATATTATTAATTAATATTTTTATTTTTTATTTTGACTTGTCCATGAAATGAAATTCTATAATTTAATAAGCTAAAAAATTTTGAAAAACAGTTTTTTTAAATTTTTATTTTTAAGTTGGATAACTCATAAATAATTAATTACTTTCTAAAATAATTTCTTCAAGTGATTGTTATGTAGCTAGGTAAAGTGCTAGTTTTTAAATAGCTCAAGTGACATAATATCCCCATTCTCATGGTATATTCTATTGACTTCATAATGGCGATCAAAGGTCTCAAAATATAGTAAATATAATAGTTTATTTAGAAAAGAAATAAAAAGAAGAAGAAGAAGAGTTTTAAAAATTCCAGGTATAAAAGTAACAACCCAACTTACACATTTCAATTAAAATTACACAGTTTTGGATTTTTTTAAACCTAGGGATGAATTGCCAGAAAATATGAACTTGGTGACTTAATTAGAAAAGTTATAAAATTAGATGGCTAATTTTGACATTTTCCCCATATTTTTAACGTTTGTTATCTATCACGTAAGATTTCCCGTCAAGTTTTTTGGCTATAAGACTAATAGAGGTCATGTTTTTTAAGATATAAGAATCAAACAAAAAATTATGAAAATATAAGACTTACTTAGAGAAATTGCGAATGTTATATAACTTTTTTTACCTTTCCCCATCTGAACACATTGCTCTCATTGATTTTCTTTTTTATATTCAACAAAAGGGGGGACGATCAAAATAAAAGGCGTTATCATATATTGAGGCAGCAAATTTGGCTTAGCTTATCTTTCGCATGGTTGGATTACCTAAACTGATGTCACACCTCTAGAACTTAAACCTTCTGCATCAGTAATCTGCATTCATAAAAAATAGGCTGTGAATTGGTGGTTATAGAATTAATTAATAGAGATTTTTGCGCAAATCTTTTTACAGTCTGATTCTACAACAAAGCAAAGAGTTATCCATGAGATTGGCCATTTTTAGGCTCTCTAAAAGTCCCAAAATTTTGTTGTGAGAGAACTAGTATTAATTACCCAACATTCTGGCTAAAGCAATAACAAATTAGGTTTCCTTCATGATCCCTTATCAGGCCCTAGGCTAGCCAAGGGGCAGTGCTACAGGCACCATCAGTGTTTATTTTAAAGGGCTAGGGTTTAGGGGCTTGCACTTCGGGCCGGGGGCATCATTTTTACACACTAGAGCAATGAACTCAACAGCCTGATTTATGGTCCTATCATCGGCCAAGACCTTAATTAGGATCAATACAATTACCATCCCTTAGAGAGAGATCTGTCCCTATCCTTCGATATGTTCCACAAAGCAATAGGCTAACCAACACGATCTTCTGCCTCTACGAGCGAGTTTGCTGGAGTCGATAACGCTCCAACTGAGCTTTTGTTTAAGAATAATAAGTACGATATATATTTTGCCCATATCCTATCATTATGATATTAACTTGTAAAATGTACTGATCATAATTTTCAGGTATATATGTAATCAAATTTTGGAAATTAGAAAATCACATCATCCCTGCCATACAATATATATATTGACTTCTTTTTATTGGTAGTTATGTATATAGGTTATATATGTACAATAATATTATGAAAACAAATAATCTACCAGAACAAGAGGAAACTTTAGTCGATTTCATTCAGATACCTTCTACCCTTCTTTTTGGCGGACGCAAATTATGCATGAAAACGATTATTCCATAAACAAAAAAAAAGGAAACAAGAGACAAGGTCGATTAGTTGTCTCCAGAGTTGCGGTTCGATCCACTAAAAGTAGGAGGAACAACCACAGAAGAGGAGACCTTAAACCGTTTACTTCTCGACCCGCCGAAATCGTGATAATGATTCGGGCTTATAATTTCCGGGCTGTCGATCCACCCGCTGATAGGATCCCAACCGGGGTGATCCCCGAAACTTGCCTCCCCGATATCCGATCCATCCGAATCCAGACCCAGTTGTCGGAACCCGATCCACTCGTTGCTGCTGTCCGAAACGCTCGAGCTCTCCCAGGAACAAGTATACTGCTCCTCCGCCGCCGTGTGCGGTACAATTATGCTCGGCTGCACAACTTTCTCGATGTTCTTCAAATCCATCTGGGTCTGATGAAACTGGCCGTAGCTTGACCGGAACTTGAATATGCTGGCGAAGGTGAAGTGGTCGCTCACTCTGCTTTTCGTCAATTTTGTCTCCGATGAACGGGCCATGATGCTCTGTAAATTCTTGCTCAGCTTGGCCTTGAGCGAAGCGAAGCTCAGCGAGTGGCGGCCGTCGGACGGAGGAGAGAGTCCGCAGACGGGGTTGGAGGGGGAGGAGGCGGAGTGGGTGGGAGCGAAATTGGTGCGAGCGTTGTCGCCACGTAGGGCTCGAGCGGCCTCGTCGTAGGCGCGGGCGGCCTCCTCAGGCGTGTCGTAGGTGCCAAGCCAGAGGCGGACTCTCTGGGAGGAGTCTTTGATCTCGGCGACCCATCGGCCGGAGGGCCTCTGGCGGACGCCGACGAAGCGTCGGGGAGGAGTGGTTCTAGTGGGTTGAGGTTGAGCGGCTGGAGTTGGGGTGACAGGGGCAGAGGCGGTTAAGGCCGTTTCAGGCGGTGCCATTGTAATCAGGACCAAAAGGGTCTTTTGTCTTGTCCAATTGCTCTGATTTAGTAGGAGACTGTGGCAGTTTATGAGGCATATATATAACACATGACATGAAGCTGAAGGTGGAGGGGTTGGATTGGGTTGGGTTGGGTTGATGCGAGTGGAAAGTATTTATTTGGTTTATGCCCATCTCCATTATTGCCTTGTCATTTTGCGATTTGATTCGTTTGTCTTAAATTTAATCCCAATCGTGTGGGTATTTGATGTGAATTAGAAAATGATATGTATTGGCTTTTCCTAATTCCTACTACTTATTTGATGGATTGATTTACTTTAACACCGGCTCTTCAGCCAAGCCAGTGCGCCTAGACTCGACTCGACTCGACAATGATCTAGCTCTAGCTGTCATTCAACCGAAATTAATCTTGGCTTGGTCCATTTTAAGTTTGCCCTTGTTGTTTTACAAAAGCTAATAAGTGATTTTTTTTTTTTAAAGAAGAAAAGGTGAACCTGAAACTGAGGTGTGGCTTAGGAAATGGTCGAGAGTCGGGAAGGAAAAGCAACGGCTTCAAGTTGAAGGGAATGGAATGTTACAGAGAGAAGGGGACAGAGAAAAGGCGGTCGGGTTTGGCAGGTTGCGAGCCCGGAACTAATTTGGAACGTTGGAATTCCCTCAATTTTAAAATCCGGCGGGAAATATGTTTATTTTAATTATTGCCGACGTGGATGCCTTAACCTTGGAGCTTAGCGCTTGTTGAAGGAATTGGGTGTGGGCCCCCCCCGACTCCGTACCGTGTCTCTTCTGTCGTCCTTATTTCCCTGACCAACTTGCTCGCCTTGTTGAACATTTTTGTGACCTTACTTGAATTTGAACTTACTCACCAAATTATATTGGTTTATTGCTTGCCATTGGTATTCTTTATTTATTAGTTTTCTTAAAAAAAAAAAAAAACTCACAATGACAGGGAATTTTAGTGTCACACAAAGTGTTGTGAAAATAAAAGGGGATGCAAAAGTAAAAAGGTGACTTTTTAAAATTTGAGTAAATAAAGTGTTACAAGATAGAGAACGAGAGTAAAAACGTAAAAGTAAGAACAGCAATTCAAAATAAAAAAATTATACTCATTTCGTCTCAATTTATTTGAAACATATTTTTTTTGATATCCCAAAAGGTTGAAATGTTTCCTTATTTGAAACAATTTAAACAATTAAATAATCTTTTTACATAAAACCTAATAAAGACTCTTTTTTTAATATCCACTCAATCTCCCACTGCACAAAACTAAAAAAAAAAAATTAATTATTATTTAAAATTTTACTACATAAAAAATTAACATAAATTACATACACCTTAATTTCCATGTTCAGATAAATGTTTCAACTTATTTGGGACGGAGGGAGTCTAACTTAGGGGCATTATTAGGAGGCACTTTAATATTTATTCTAATAGAAAGCTTTTGTAATATAACTAACGTAAACAATGAGAGGAACGTCATCACATCGCCTCGCTGACCTTTGATGCTCCATCATTTCTCACAGTAACTATAAGGTCTGATTTGTTTACTTTTATATTAAATTAATTTAAAATAATTTATTTTTATTATTACGGATTTATTATCCAAAGCGCTATCATTTGAAAACTAATAGTTCAATGATAAAACAATAAATTGCATAACTTTTTCTATAATATATAATTGAATTTTATATAATTTATTTTACTTACTTACCCCCCCAAAAAAAACAATTCAATAAAAGATGGATCCATTATAAAAAAAATGTTATTTAATAAATTATTAAGTTCATATTATGTTGGCTTTTAAATGATATTAATTCTAAAAAAATTATAAAAGAGAAAATAATCAATTTTGAATTAATTAAACTTAAGTACGTTGTTTAGGATTGTAAACAAATAAAATGTTTGGTGTGCTATTTGCGAACAATGAAATGAGATTTTATTTATTTAGTCAAATGCATGAATATAAACGAAAAACACAAACAAAATTTCATTTGTGAACAAAAAAATTCAACTCACACTTAGGATTCCATCTTTGACGGTAACTTTAGTGAAAGAATAACTCAAACAATTAAGTCGAACGCTTGCAAGCGAATGATAGTACTTCTATTTTATAACAATAATAAATTTTTAAAATTCAATTCGAGTTATAAATGTCCGTAATTCTCACCAAGATCTAGATAAATCTTGTTTGCTTGAGTTATTCTTATTTTCACAAAAAATAAAATGGTGTATATATATGTCTACCAGTATTACTTTACCTGGGTAATTGTTTTATGTCATAGCACACCTCGATCCCTCGGGTGGGATTTCTGTCACAATATATGTTGAGAAAGCGTTACACTATTTTTTTCTTTGCCAGTAATTACTTTTTTTTTTATGGCACCAGTAAATACTTCTTTATCTTCTTCTCTCGAGCGAAGGTTGAGAAAACAGTCCTCTCGAAAACTCCGAAATAAATCATCATTCATAAGTTCCATAAAAAAAAAAAAATCATTCATAAGTTTTTTTTGGCCAAAATGCGCATATAGTCCTCCAACTTGACAAACTCGAGCAAGTTAGTCCTTTTGTTTGACTCAGTGCGAGTTACTCCTCCAACTTTCCGGATTAAGCGTGTTAGTCTCTAAAGTTTGCCTAACTAAACGATTTAGTCCATCACCTAACGAAAAGCATCCAACGTAGACTCCTTTTGACTTAATGCCATTTTCGTAGGTGAACAGATGGATTAAAAACTTGCAGGTCTCGTGATTTCGTTTCTTTGAGTGCAAACGTCTTTGCGAAGGAGGCGGACGATGCGGCGGAAAGCGTTGACTGATTCGGGGTCTCATGTTTCAGTGAAGTCTTGATGGACTTGAGGGCGGCGGCAAAGGTCTCACGTTGAAGTCACGATTCGGTGGAAGGCGTTGATTCGGCAAAGGTTCAAAATCCCCAAAAGTTTGTTGATTTGGCGAAAGTCTTGTGGCCGGATTCGTTGACGAAGAGCCCATCGATTCGGCGAAGATAGATGCGACGATTCGTTGATTTGGCAAGGATCGACTCAAGGAGGGTCGATCGGAGGATCAATTCATTGATTGGTCAAGGATCGATGCGAAGTCCGTTGATTCGACGGCGATGATAGATGCAACAATCGTCGATTTGGTGAGGATTGATGCGAGGATTGATTCGTCGATTCGAAGGGTCTGTCAATTGGTCGAGGATCTATGTGAAGAGTCCGTTAATTTGGCGGCGAGGATCACTGCGAAGAAACTGCCACCCCTAATGACTGGGAAGCTGACGGAGTCGGAGTTGGAGTCGAAGAGTGGGCCTTACCCAGGTGGGATAGCCAAGGTGGTGCCCTTCATTGGGGAAGGATTCGAACGTAAAGAAGAGTTTGTCGATTCAGCAGGGACAGCAAGCTTAGCAGAGACGGCGATTCCGATTGCTGAAATAAACCCTAAACAATGAGAGAGACGAGGCGGGATAATGTGGAAAAAATTGGCTTATGTGGCAGGACCAACTCAGCACAGTTCCATGCCACATCAACAACAAATCTAACTCCATTTACTTTTCCATCCAATTTGGACAAACTCGCTAAATTTTGTAAAATTAGGGGACTAACTCACACTGAGTCAAAGATAAATGACTAACTCATTAGAGTTAGCCAAGTTGAGGGACCAAATGAGATTTTGGCCTTTTTTTCTGTTAAGATTCTTGTTTACCTTTCGACGTTTAATTGAAGCATAATCCATAAAAGAACAAACTACGTTTTAAGTCAATTAAGTACTTCATTTTCTTTCTCCACCACAAAAATATATGCGGAACATCTTTTTCAGATGTTCCAAGAACTTGTGTTCCAGACCTTTGTTCATGAAAAACATGTGAATTCTCATAAATTAACGTTTATAAAAGAGCAGAGCTGTTTGTGTATAGGAGAATGGTATCGTAATATTAGGTTCGATAATACCACGCAACATATATACTCTCTCTCTCTCTCTCCCTCTTTAGAAGTGTCTTCAATTCCAAGATACACCGTGAAATACTATTTATTGCGAGTGAAAAATTACATTATTTCACATACCGTTTATGTTTTATGTATATTTTATTAAAATACCAAGGTATATTAAAAAATTTTACATGGCAGGTACTGTGTTAGGTGGTTTTCTGCACTGGGTGTGTGAGCATTTTCTTTTCAATTCACATCAAAGTACCATACATAAATATACCAAATAATAAAATATAATTAATGCACATATCTTTACATAAATATTAGAAAATATATTGTTGTTATTAGAGTATTAGTTTTTTTCTTCTTATTATTATTTCTTTATTATAAAAATACTGTCTCTCATTTATATTTTATTTATATTTAAGAAATTATGGTGAAAAAATTAGAGTTAAAAAATATTATTTAATGTAATTATTATGACATAATATTCTAACATTTCTTTGTTTATGAAAATGATAACAGTATTCATGTGGTGTGGTATACCATATGGTATACCTAATATTTACAAGTTGTGGCACATCTAATAGTAGAATATTTAATACCGTGGCAGCAAGTATTTTATTCTCTTGTTTATAAAATTCTCCTTTGGCCAAAAAAAAGAAAAAAAAATCCAATATGAAACAAGAGAATAATTTTAGTTTTTCTTTAAATAAGTTTCGTAAAAGCATTGCTTCCATTAATTGATTATCATATAACAAATTCAAAATTTTTTGAATTGGTGCTCATATAAGAAACTAGTTCTATACTCGTCCTATGGACAATTTTTTTTCAAAAAAAAATTAAAGTTAACAATGTAAGATTCCATAAATAAAGCAAACGCTAATAAAATCATTTTCTCTTAGGAATACTGATCTACTTATTTAAATGCAATAATAGATTCCATAAGAGGAAAAAAAATATCGGTAAAATAAAAATTTATTATTATTATTATTATTTTATAAATTTTTAGAAATTTTACAAATAAAATGCAATGAGCCATAATTTTTATTTTAAATCTTTTCAAACAATAATTGTGTGCTATTAATCATTGCATTTAATCACTGTGCCAAAATATTTTTTTAACCATATGTAGTACAAGCATCTACAATTATGGTTTAGTTTATCATTGTGGTGTATGTGAAAAAAATATCAATGAATATGTAAAAAAATATAACAAAAAATACAAAAAAAAAAAGAAACAAAAAAATATTTTTGCAGTTGTGAAACAAAATCGAGATTGCAATATGGATTTTTTAGTTTGGGTAATAATTCAACTCTCAGAATTGAAACAATAAAATTACACGTAATTTTTGTTAAAGAGTTAATGAATCACCTATATATTAAGTGAAATATATAGCTTATAAAAAAAATTTATTTGTATTATACTATCTGTCAATTTTCTTTATATAGAATCAATCTATCAGTGATTCCATATTTGAAAAATTTTACAATTAGAAAGGAGGAGCTGGTTGCCAAAAGAAATTTGAAGGAACCTGAAATTAATTTTATACTTATTAAGTCACCTCAGCTTCGAGTTTATAAGTATTCTAACCCTATACCTGTCCCACAAACAACATTATTATATGATAAAGTTGTTATATGATGAAGTGAATAATTCTCTAAAATAATGATTAACCATTTATTTGCATTTCTTTTGGTAATAAAAAATAACATGCAATAAAATTTTCATGTTATTTATGAGTGGGTGGAAGAATAATAAACATATATAAGAGTGTTATAAACATGTTTTGTATATATTAGGTATGAAAAGTTACCTTTCATACAATTTCAATAGCTATAAATGAAATTTAAAGAAATAAACGAAACCATTTGTTATATGGAAAAGAAACAAATAGCCTTCATAATACATATAAGCAATGGTCAAATAACAAATGGTTAAATATGTACAAATGGTTATTTTTCTCTTAGATTTTACAACAATTACAATTGTACATTTTAAAAAGATAAAAAATAATTTTTAACTCGTTTTTAAAAATTATTATTTTGAATAATTTTGTAATAAGTTGGAATAGAAAAGAATTTAGAAATAATGATTTAATTTCCAAAAAATATTTAAGTGATTAAATGAAACAACTTTTGAAGGACAATGGTTAAAAAAAGGAGCAAAGTCCATAATGGGTCCATTTCCTTTATTTTTTTTTTAAATCATAAATGGATCACATAATTTTATGTTGTCCTAGTAAAGCCAATTTACTTAGGATTGTAAACGAATCGAATGAACACGAACAAGTCATGTTCATGTTTGTTTGTTTAACTTTTAATGAATATAAACACGAACATAAATACAAATAATAAACAAACGTAACTTCTCTATTCGGGTCCGCTCGTTTATTAACAAACAAACATGGATACGAACATGAACAATTAAAATTGATGAGTCACCAATCTAAATTGAAGTGAGTCTATAATGACTGATAGAATAATAAGCGATAGTGAGAGAAATTATGGGTTAGAACTATGAGATTCGGCTTGGTGTTGCAGTAAGTTCACACTATAAGGAAAATGACTAATTATGTTTGAGAAAACAACGACAATGGATTAAATTTGGGAGAGATTAGAGTATAATCATGTGTGTGTGGAGTAGGTGGATACTAATAAAACACTACTAGAAAAAGAGGTTTTAGCGACGGCAATTAGCGACGGCTTGCCGTCGCTAAGTAAGACATAGCGACGACACGCCGTCACTAAGTGGTCCGTTGCTAATCTACTCGCCGCTAATTAATTAGCGACAGCGAATCGTCGCTACCGAGACCGTCACTAAATTTTCGGTGTCTAGTCCGCCGGCAACTTAACGACCTGTTGCCGTCTCTAGTTAGTGACGCACAGCCGTCGCTAGTTAGTGACGTGTAGCCGTCGCTAGTTAGTGACGAACAGCCGTCGCTAGTTAGTGACGCGTAGACGTCGCTAGTTACTGCAGTTAGCTGTTAGTGACGTTGCCGTCGCTAGTTAGTGACGTGTGGCCGACGCTAGTTATGACGTCGTCGCTAGTTAGTGACTCGCACATGTTGCTAGTTAGTGAGGCGTTGCTGTTGCTAATTTCTGCTAAAATTTTTTTTCACCAATCATACTCTGTATGTGTCTATTCCATACAACCTAAACACAAAACTTGTTCCCAGTAATCAAATGTAACATGAAACATGTCCATATATCATAAACATCACAATTGATATTTAGAATGCATATAGTCTCACAATGTATTTTGGCATCTCCACAAATGTTAATAATTATAGTCAAACAAGGTAATGGGAAATATTTCTACCCTAATGACAACCAGTTTTATGACTATTAGTACCTAACCATCAGACTCTGATGCAGGTGGCGGATTCTTTCCTATTGCTTGCCATATGGCCGCCAACTGATCCTCGTGTCTGCGCTCCGTATGTGCTAACTGATCCTGATACGACTTCTCCATCTGTGTAGTACGCCTTTCCATGTCCTCTTGTACCTGTGACTGCAACAGAGTCATTCTTTGGGAGACTTTCTCCTCCACCTGACGGTCAACCTCATTCTGGAATTGAGATGTCTGAGTGAATAAGTTTGGCGCACTAGACCCATCACCGTAGTATGAACGATGACGACGACCAGGCACCAAATGACTCTCAGAACCCATTCCTGTGATGCGCCCCTTATTTTTCCCCCCAGCAATCTCTGCAAACACCAATGCCTCATTGAACTCAACCTCACCGTCTGCACGCTGTGTTATTTCCTCTACCTCAGCAAGATATTGAGCGTATATAATGCTCGATGTTAATCAAGTAAGCTACGGTAGTATATGCAATTTCTTTTTAACTAGTATCTAATAGTTTGTTCATACGGACCTCAAAATTTTCCATCTTCTTATTCACCTTCTTTCCATCTTTCTTTGTGTAGCACTTGTTCCATGGTTTGAAGAAGCCTGGATCGTGTTTTTCCAGTTCTGCCTCCTTCTGCATGGTAATTATTCAGACATAATTTGTTAGTTACATATTTATTATGACAAATTTCAAATAACTGTAGCTTTTTTTTTCTTACCATCTTCAGCCTATGTCCTGAAACTGAGACTCTACCTCCAGCATAATTTGCCATTTCTTCACCAGATGCACTTCTAACCTGTTTCATCTTAGATGACATATCCTTAAATTCAGGTGAAGCCCACCAAGCTTCAAGTGCCTGTAATGTCTCTGTCGTCATCCAATTTGCTTTTTCTTTTCGCTTCGTCGGATCATTTTCTCGTCTTATTTTTTCATATGATTGCATCAATCGCCTCCTTCCCAATTTACAGAAAATGGCAAATATCCGATTATGATCAGAAGGGTCCCACGAACATTTAGTCTGAAATGGATGAACAAAGTCAATTATAGTTTTCTACGCTATATAATACTTGTAATATCACTTAATGAATTTATGAACCTGGAAGACGCTAAACCATTGATCAACAGCTCCGGCCATGGCAGCCTCCTCCCATGACCTATATGGTCCATGAAAATGACCCTTTATGCAATGAGCAATCTGGTCCTGTGCAGCGTATGGAACGAAGCCAGACAATGAAAACATATATCAATAATTGTCAATAAGCGGTACAGAAAGAACAAAACAAATTAGCAAAAGGATGATAACTAATTACCATACCATGTATCAGCATAAGGTGATTTGTGAATACGTCGGGATAGCCCGCCACCAAATTGGTCGGGGCTCAAAGAATCCATGCCACCATCCAAGGAGTCTGGCTGATCAGAGGACTCGTGGGAGTGACCTCCAGGCAATCTACTCTCATTTGGCGTACCTCCACGCTGATTTGAGTGCGATGATCTTGAGCCTCCATGCTTCATTGAAACACCCGTGTCCGGTACAATCGTATCGTCTGGAGGTGATGGTCCATGTATAGGCCGAGTAATATCGACAACCGTATGCCTCAACGGCTGATTACCTCCACTACTGCTCATTGCTCTAAGGCCGATAGCATTTGCAAAGTCTTTCACCAGGCTCTTCTTTGGCAGTCCCCGCCTTCTATACTAGTTTGCTTGGGTACCGCCACCGTCTTCTCTTTCAGCCATTTGCACAATACTGTAACAATTCATTATAAGCAAACAATATTGACTTTATAATTCAGAATTCTTCATCTACTTACTGGTTGTTCACATGGTGTCTATTATAACAAACTTATTCATAAAACTTAAATTAAAAATAAAACAACAGAATTTGTAGTTTGGACTACAATGTTAAACATCATCAGTATCATCTTCTTCATCTTCGGTTTCTAACTCATCGAGTTCATCTTCACTCTCCTCATCATCCTCCGTGCTTGTTGTGTCCTCATCCTCTATCTCCTCTTCTTCCATCACATCATTAGTTTTACATATATTTTCATCAACAGTTTCACCCACATTTATATCACCTAGATTGTAAATTGGGTCATCATGAATCACTTGTTGAAACCGCTCCCCGACTGCTTCTTGGAAAGGCTCAGTTTCTTCAGTTATTTCATAATTGACAATACGTCTTGGCTTTATCTTAAGAACTGCCCACCAACCAACCTTCTCTTTTGACTTACTTGGGTAAGGAGTGTAATACACTTGATTCGCTTGCGATGCAAGAATAAACGGATCATACTTAGGGTACCTCCGGTTGTAACGTACTTCAACAATTCTATATTGTTGGTGAATGCGTGTCCCACATTCTGGTGTTGTGTCAAACCAGTCACACCTAAATAACACCACGTTCTTATAAGGCATTCTAGGGTACTCTAACTGAATGATTTCTTGAAGTACTCCATAGAACTCAGTCTCAACATTATTAGTTGATGCAGTGCATTTTAACCACACCCCACTGTTATACGTTGATTTTCCCTCACCCCATGCAGCAGTCCAGAACTTGTATCCATTTACGAAAAATACAGGCCAACACTCAACGCGCCGTGAAGGCCCACATGCTACATCCCATAGCATTTGACTTACTTCGCCATTACTACTGTCACTCACCTACAGGAAGTGAAACAATGTTGTTAGCGTCATTGCTGTACTTTATAGTGACGGTTATGAATAACACGACTTACATAATGTTGTAGCCATGTTGTGAAACTCCTTTTCAATTCTCTCATCAACTTCTAAGTCAGATATGTTTGGTGTCATCAGATGCAAGAATTCAACAAACTTCCTGCTCTCAAATCACAAAATTCCGTGGTAATAAGTTAGTAATTTGGTAAACCTATAAACATAACTGATCAAATTATATGCATTTACTACGTACGTGATATATGGTTTTATCTCATCACAGTTGAGTAGGATATACAATGTTGCAGCTTGCAGCTCAATATCATTCAAAAACTGATACTTCGACTGTCCATATGGACGTCCAGGATAAGTGAATATTTTCCACAATGTTCCATCTTGTGTAACTTGCCCACCATCATCATTCCTTGGAACCCTATTACCCATTCGGGGAATGTGGGACTCAAAATAGTATGAACAAAAGGTTGATGTCTCCTCGATCAAGTAGGCATTGCATATCGACCCTTCAACACGAGCCTTATTCGAGACTCTATGCTTAAGATTCCCTAAATACCTGCTTATTACAGAGCGTGTTACGAAGCATATTAACTGACATTAAGGTGGATATTATTAAATTAAAGCTTACCGCTCAAACTTGAACATCCAACGATAATGAACAGGTCCACTAATTAATGCTTCATATGCCAAGTGGACAGGTAAATGTTCCATAGAGTCGAAGAAGGCCGGTGGGAAAATCCTCTCCAACTTACATAGTATTATTGGGATGCTAGTTCATAGAGACTGAAGGTCATCAACATGTAATTCAGGCAAGCAAAGATCCCGGAAGAATTGGCTCAATTTAGTTAATGGTTTCCATATGTTATCCGGGAGTGCCTGAAACACAATGGGAAGTAACTGTTGCATAAATACATGACAATCATGAATTTTCATTCCAAACATTCTTGTTGAGCTATTGTCAATACACCTGCTGAAGTTTGACGCGTACCCATCTGGAAGTTTGAGGGACTTTACCCACATTAACACATCAGACCTTTGCTTTTCGGTCAGTGTGAATACAGCCTTAGGTTTGAATACAACCCCACCTTCTAAGTCAATCACATTCAACTCTGGCCGTTTACACAGTATCTCCATATCTCTACGTGCCTTGACGTTGTCTTTCGTTTTATTCTTCATATCCATGATAGTGTTGAATATATTGTCAAAGACATTCTTTTCAATATGCATGATATCAAGGTTATGTCGAATGAGGTTTGTTCTCCAATAAGGTCACATCCAAAAGATGCTACGCTTTGTCCAATTATGTGTTTCCCCATAACCTTGCATCTTGCTTATGTTACCAGTTTCAATGACTGATGGCAACTGAGACACACGATCCCAAATTTCTTCCCCTAGGCGCTTAGGAAGGGCGGACTTCTCAACTTTCCCCTTTCTAAAAGAAACTCTATTTCTTCTATAAGGGTGTTCCATATCCAAGAACTGACGATGGGAGTCAAAAAATGATGTTTTACGGCCGTGCTGGAGTGTAAATGACTTCGACTTCTCCATGCAAATGGGACAAGAAAGTTTACCATGAGTCATCCACCCGGATAATATGCCATAAGCTGGGAAGTCACTAACAGTCCAAATGAGTGCCGCTCGAAGGCGAAAGTTTTGCTTAGTTGAGACGTCCCATGTTTCAACGCCGTCATCCCATAAGAGATTCAACTCTTCTATTAACGGCTGTAGGTAAACATCAATCTTCTGCCTTGGACTACGTGGTCCTGGTATCATGGAAGTTAGAAACATATATGGACGCTTCATGCACATCCATGGTGGAAGGTTATATGGAGTGACTATCACCGGCCAGCAAGGGTACTGCCTGCCAGAGGATCCAAAAGGATTGAACCCATCTGAACACAGTCCAAGTCGAACATTTCGAGGTTCTGCTGCAAACCAAGGGTATGTCCTATCAAAATGCCTCCATGCTTCAGCATCAGACGGATGTTTCAGTACATTTGCGGTAGGGGCATGTACTTTATGCCATCACATATGCTCTACTGTAGTGGGTGAGGCATATAGTCGTTGAAGTCTAGGTATTAGTGGGAGGTGATGCATGGTCTTCAATGCTCGATCTTTCCCTATGTTTCCATTTCTAGCCTTATACCGTGGAGCATTACAGAATTTGCAACTACTGGCATGTTGGTCACCTTTCCAATACAACATGCAATCATTCACACAAACATCAATTTTTATATGTGAAAGACCCAAACGGGAAACCAACTTCTTCGTCTCGTACCATGTACTCGGCATATTGCTGTCTATTGGCTAAGTTTTCCGCATCAACTTCACAATGTCATCATAACATCCCTTGGACATATTGTATTCCGATTTTAGATTTAGCAAACGAACTGCAGCTGACAATTCGGAATGTTTTTCACAACCATCCCACAATGGTCTTGATGCTGAAGCGAGTACATCATAGAAACGCCGGGCATCAGCATTCGGCTCCTCTTCCACCTCAACATCAATGGAAGGGTGATTAGGACCTACAGCATCAAACACCATTCTTTCGAACTGGTTAACCGAGGAAGAATTATCTTCGTAATTCTCATGAAACCGGTATGGCTGAGGCAAACCCACTAAATTAACGGGTTCACCATGAGATGTCCAATTCCAGTACATTGGCATGAATCCCCACTTATACAGATGAACCCTGACTTCGTCACAAGATCGAAATTGAAGGTTCTTACATTTCCGGCATGGGCACCGAATTTGGTCCCCATTTATGAACTGGACATGAGAACATGCGAAGCTTATAAACTGTTCCACTCCCCTACTCTACTCCTCCGAAAAACCCCCTTTTTCTCGGATGTAACGTCTACTGTACATCCAAGTACGCTCGTTTTCCATTCTCTTGCAGCCCAAGTTCAGTGCCTTAATATTATAACGGCGATCCCTTATAACTTCTGATCATGTCAAACTATATGTATAAGAACACAACAGGAAATATAAAATAATTGTCTAAATTGAGAACAGTAATAATTAGCAGTCAACAAATAACAACACATACATGGAGCTAACAACTATTTAGATAACATTAACGTTGTACGTCAAGAACTTTAATCATCAATTACCATTCTCAGGTGATTAAGCAAAAGGTTGATATAGTATGGAACATGAACATTTGAGCTATTCCTTTGAACAACATATTGCTCCACATTAACGCTCCATTATAAGAATTGTCGTTTGTTAATGGGAATAACTATCCTTCATGTTTTTATTTGGTTCCCCTAAACCCTAAAACAATATAAAACAACTAAAGCTCCTTACCTAGTGTCTGATAAAATCAACTGGTTAAATTGAGGTGATTTTGTGCTGGCTAATTGCTTTGCTAACAATTTGGTGTCACAATGTACTAATAGGCCATACGTTCATTTATCTATTTCTGTATCCCATTCAATTGCATTCCATCTACACCTACTTACATAAGTATAAGTATATATTAGTGTATGTTTTAATGACCAAACGTCGTCGTTTTATATTTTCAGAGGGCTCGCTGTCTTTGTGTCATTTATTTTTCCCTTTTTTGAGAAAAACCAACTTAACCGTACTTCTTAAACCCTAAACCAAGTAGTCTATCAGTATATTAATAAAAGGACATTTTATCAAACCAGATTACAGGGTTCGCCTTTATTCTAAATTACATGAAATTATACAACAGTAACAGTTACCATGCATTCAATAGTGTTTTAACACAAACATTCAACTTCTCCATGAGTCAACTTCATGCAAGAAGCAGTCAATTGTGCTTCAAGTTAATGCAAGCATAAGTCATCCAATTCGCACAAATGCTCAAAACTGACACCAGTTAAGAGGATAAGGGATTCAAATGCACGGCAGGCAAATTACCGTACTTCTATAGGGACTCTTAACAGCAGTATCTTCAATTTTGTATCCCTTTACTGCTCCTCAAGTGATTGGGCATACAAGGGAAAACATCAAGCATCATGCTTCATTCCATCAACCTATAAGCCACACAAACATAACTTCCTTACCAAAAGTAACTTCCACTACACGTGACATGATAATGTATCCAGAATAGGAAAGATATTCAGACACCAAGAAAGCCTCCAAACATTAAAACTTACAGTATGTGTGAAGCGATAGTGTAATAGTTATTTCTGGCCGGCTTCTAAGTCTTTCTCAGATTTTTTATTAGCTGAATGGACAGCAATAACAATAAACTGTACAAGATTGTACACAGGAATGTATTAGTTTCCTCACTAACTCTGAATATATGCCAATAGATGGCAGATATAGAGGGATAGATGAAAACATAAGTTACATAATTAATATGATTCATAGAAAGTACAGATTATAGTAAAAGGAAAGGGTGAAAATACCAGGCAACTTCCCCAGTTTCGTCAGAGGAACAAACTCTGCTCCTATTGCCAATGCTATTGGAGGACCAAAGATAAAGCCTCGAGCCTCAATCCCTAAGACATTAAAAAGATCATTTCAACCAATAGAAGTCAGTACAATATTAGAAACAATTTTGGTACTTCAGAACATGAGGATAGAATAACTAAATGCAACTTGGTTGCCTTCGAAATGATCACATACAGATATTCGGAAAAACAACTAAAAGTAAATGATGTGAGTTAAACTGTACAAGCACCACTCATACCAACTGTATATTTGCTAGTTAATTTTAATCCAATTAACCAGGGTACAAAAGAATATTGTTTTTTGAAGCTGTATTGGGATTGAATATATTCCACCAAAAGCATTAGTTCGTAGGATAATGTTCTTGTAAGTTTAGGTTGTTTTTGCTAGATGAAAAAAAGAAATGTGTTGTTGTAAGTTGTAACAGAACCACTGTAATGCTGAACTGTAATTTTCATTTTCTGGAAAACAATGAAAGAAGCATTGATTTGTACAAAATTACTTAGAGCTTTCTTTTAAGTTCTATGAGGTACCTACTAGAATTTAGTTTTGCAGTTTCACTTTCTGTTGTATCCTACAATTTATTTTAGCTGAAAAACAGGTGCTTTTGTTGTAAAGAATAAACTGTTCTTTCTTCTATGTCGTAGCTGTAGTATTGGATACCTTTAGTTCTCTACTTTTAGATTCTGTATAGGAAGTGACAGCAAGGACAATAACTAAACAAATGGAACAAAATTCTGTTCAGAATTAAACGTACTGTTGCTTACATGTTCGGTCCAGAAACAGATTAATGCTTAAATGCATGAAAATGAATATATTTGAATGTTATCTTTTTCTGCTATATTTGTAGTTGCTACAGAAGACAGGAAGTAAAACTGAAGTATATATGCAGTTAAGTATGTTGACCATGCTTATGTATCTGAACTATTCTGCTAGTCAAGATATGATGTATGTTTCGCTCTTATAGCAGTTCGCCTCTCATAATTAAATTGATCAAGCAATTAAGTCTTAACCCCAACTGGTTAAGGCCAAATAACGTGAACCTTGTATGTCTTCATCTCTTTGATTAAGATAGATCCTTCATAAGCTCCAAAAGAGTAAGATCCTTTCGTACTACGCAAGTAAGTTTGGGTCTAATTAACCTTCCCACTCCTCTTTCCCATATGGCCATATCTGGCTTATGCATTGGTGCATACATCTCTAGCCTCACATAACTAAACAGCAGAAATTTTGTCCCAACATTGAATATTTTGGTGTTGGATTTTCTTGCACTTTAATGCTTAGATAATTGTGTACTTTTGATTACAATTTGTATATATATTTTATGCTGATATAATCCAGGTTTTATTTTCATTGTTTCTGCAACTGTCTGATTTTCTTCAGTAATTTTTCCACAGAGAGAAAATACTGACGGTGCCTAGCAACGGGCAAAGGACGATTTACGAGGGAAAAAGGCTAAGAAAGCTGCCAAGTTGGACAAGGTTATCGTTTATTGGCCCTTACACGCATAATATAAATTCTTGGTTTGCAATTAAATTGGTTTCGACCTAATTCCTCTGCAGGCTATTGAGAAGGAGTTGCTTGAACGGCTTAAAGAGGATATGTATCCTCCCAAAGACATTGAAATAATTGTTGAGGGAGAAGAAGAGGAAGAGGAGGTTTGTTTTATGGGACAGATTTTTGTGGACTTGGTTCTTCTCAAAAAGAAATTGTTTTTAACCAATTAATTCCTCTCATATGTATGTTGCATGGACAGCCTATAAAGAGTGATTATGGTCGCATATATAAACACCCTTTCAAAACATATGAAAGAATTCTTGAAATGGGGGCTACCGCTGAGGAAGAAGAAGAGGAGGTTTTTGTTTTATGGAACAAGTTTTTATGTATTTTCCATTATCTTCTGTTTGACGTTGGCCGATGATGTTCTTCGATTATATATGCAGGAGTACTCAGAGGAATTAGAATATCTTGAGGCTGATTCTGGAGATGAAATTGAGGAGGAGTGTGACATGGAAGATTTTGGTTGCGCTGCAGTAGGAAAGGCTAAAAATAAAAATTGTATGGCAGCTTAAGCTAATCCACTTGCTGAACTTGCATTGCTTGAATGCAAATTAACATGACACTGTTTAGGTGATGAAGATGAAGAGCAGGGGGGCTTTGAGAGGAAGAGGGTGAGAGGAGGATCACAGCCAGAGGTATGGCGTGGAGACATGATTGAGAAAGGTATTGATGAACCAGCTGCTGCTGGTGCTGGTAAAAAGTGGATCATGAGGAAATCAAGGGTGATTCTTGAGGTACGTAAACAATCTCATGTCCCCATTTGATAGTTGGACCTGTGCATTTACTTAATTTAATTACAGGTTTAATGAGTAATTATCAGTACTATCTGATACACTTGCATGCATTAGTATGTTATACTTAAATTCCCCTATGATCTGGTTCTGTGACTACTTTTTAAGTATTTCCAGCTAACATCTGTTATTCATGTTATTTTCTGTCATGTGTATTCGGTTTTGATAAATGCTGCAACTGGAAAGATCATGCATATCAATGAATTGCTGGTGCATTTGAAAGTAAGTCCACAGTCTTATCTCATAGCTAATAACCGTGTTAAATGCTGCATGCAACTTTTAA
This sequence comes from Aquilaria sinensis, assembly GCA_005392925.1. NCBI lineage: Eukaryota > Viridiplantae > Streptophyta > Magnoliopsida > Malvales > Thymelaeaceae > Aquilaria > Aquilaria sinensis. The sequence continues at coordinate 131,386 of SMDT01000742.1, forward strand.
CATCTGTCAGTGTTTCCCTACTGCCTCTCAAGTTTAATGAACTTGAAAAGTAGCATGAACCTTACAGGTTAAATGGGAAGAACAGCAGAGGGGCCTGTTGGAGGATACACTTCCTTAACTATTTCATTGCCATATTATCGTGAGACCACATGCACTGTCTTAGACAGCTTGGACACTGGAATTAGTTTGTAATGTGGTAGTTCTGTGGCATATCTTTAATCCTATATTTATTTTTGTGAGTAGTTTCATGAACAGAGAGTTCCCGCTTAACAAGATTAGTTTCATGAACAGAGAGTTCCCACTTAACATATTAGAAACTCTGTAACTTTTGACTCAAGCTTGGCTAAGATTATAATCCCAAAGGATAGCTTACAAGGTTTTACAAGAAGTGATGAATCATGAGGTGATCATATGCTCAAAACAGTAAAAGCTGACGATCATAGTAATCATGAGGTGATCATATGCTCAAAACAGTAACAGCTCATTGAAGAAGCTCATTAGGATTTGGTTTCCTAGAAAGAGTTCTGGAACAAGTAAAACATGTTCCATTGAAGAGGCTCTTTGCTGCAGCAGAAAAAGGAAACTCAACAAAAATACTATGTGAACAGATTGTACCATGATTTTAATGTTAGATGTGCCTACATGATACTACAGAATTAACTCATGAAATATATACAAAGAGTAGCATACCTCCCTAACTCCAATGGTGATTACATGTGGAGCAAAAGCCATCCCAGCTGAAGTTAGTTCATCCACTCACCTGGGTTTGACAACTAAACTATTGTTCAGATATGAAGATAGGAAACCATAAAACCAAAAGCATAGTTTCAATAAGACCAACAAAATAAATTTAAGCATCTCCATCCAAAATTGAATCACATTCTCATCGGAACATCAGAAACCAGATTTTCAAAGGGAGTGCATTAACATGTGTATTCATAAGACAACAAATAAGATCCAGTGGATCTTATTCACAAGTAGAGATGATAAGCAAAAAAGCTATCCTTTAGCGTTTAGATAACTGATTTGATCACAACCAAACTAGATACCAATTTTCATTGTGCTCGTTCTTATATTTTCATTCCCTACTGTCAAAGTTAGATAAATGTGAGCTAGATAACTTTGTGCTCGTTCTTATATTTTCATTCCTACTGGTCAAAGTTAGATAAATGTGAGCTATTTTATTGTTTAAATGTGTTTTTTGTTGTTTCAGACCAGGGATGGTTGTAGGATGGTACCATTCACATCCTGGATTCGGCTGTTGGCTCTCTGGCGTCGACATAAATACGCAACAGGTTGCAACAGATAAATCAGCTCTTGTTATGCTGTCTGTTTTTGCTTTCTTGTTGCTGTTTCTCAAATGCAACAGTATGTTGTTGCATTGTTTTCTTATGAAGTCTTATTACTTATTATACCATGAATGTTTGTTTTCCTTGTCCTATTCTGTAAATGATGTTTAGCACTCCTATGTTACTAAGTTCCAATTGACTTGTAGAGTTTTGAGGCTCTGAATCAGCGTGCTGTGGCAGTGGTTGTGGATCCAATTCAGAGTGTGAAAGGGAAGGTTGTGATTGATGCTTTTCGATTGATCAACCCCCAAACCATGATGCTTGGGCAAGAACCACGACAGACAACATCAAATCTTGGGCACCTTAATAAGCCCTCCATTCAAGTGAGCAATCAAGAAAAGACTTATACTACGATTTGTCCACCATGCCTATTGTCTTATGTGGTTGTTTTCCACTTTTTAGGCCCTGATCCATGGTCTTAATAGACATTATTACTCTATAGCCATCAACTACAGAAAGAATGAACTTGAAGAAAAGATGCTACTGAATCTCCATAAGAAGAAATGGACAGATGGCTTGACTCTTCGCCGCTTTGATGACCACTCCAAGACCAATGAACAGACTGTCAAAATTACTCTATGACAAATATAGCTTGCTTAACTAGACCTACTAACAAGCCTGAATAACATGCGACCAGTTATATGCCCAAAAATGAAAATCATGAATCACATTCTCATCGGAACATCAGAAACTAGATTTTCAAAGGGAGTGCATTAACATGTGTATTCATAAGACAACAAATAAGATCCAGTGGATCTTATTCACAAGTAGAGATGATAAGCAAAAAAGCTATCCTTTAGTGTTTAGATAACTGATTTGATCACAACCAAACTAGATATATTTTCATTGTGCTCGTTCTTATATTGAAGTTCCCTACTGTCAAAGTTAGATAGAATGTGAGCTAGATAACTATGTGCTCGTTCTTATATTTTCATTCCCTACTGGCAATAAGCTTTCAGAAGATTCAAGAATGTCTAGTATCTTGGGGCATATTATCAAACCAGATTCAAATATAATGAAAAACTTATTTAATTCAAGCACCTGTTCTTCCTCTTCTATAGCACCGCTCAACAGATAAATCTGCTCCTCGCAACAGTCAGCTTAAGTTCATCCTCAGTTACATATGGCTCACTAGTTTTGGAGAGAAAAAGGAAAAGAATTAAAGCATTCAGAGAGAAAGCAATATTGTGAAGTGACAAAAATACCAGAGTAACACCTGAAATTAGAACAATATTTTATAAAAGGATTCAATGACTTGCACAGTCAAGTACTGAATTGAAATCTGTGCGCAGTGGTTGCTTATCCAATCCGGAACACATTAGCATATATAGCAAAGGTTGTGATTGATGCTTTTCGAGTTGACATAGGATAAAAACCGATTTCTTATGCAATAAATCAGAAAACAAAGAAGACATACCCATCTGAAACAATAATTTGGTTTCAGACGGATGATATTAACTAAAACCCTAAAACATATATGGACGATTGCAGGCGTTAAACAATAATAAAGTGAAAGAGAGATTTCACTACCTGAAATTAGGGGGCCCTTTGAACGGCGCGGGAGGATCGATTATGGAGATTGGGGCCGTCGCACCAGCGGAGCGAAGTCTACCGGTGAGTCCACCCAGAGGAAGGGGAGGAAGAGAACACGGTTGGGGTGTCGATAACGGCTGAGGAAGGGGAGGAAGAGAACACGTGGTGCGAAAGAGAATGGGTCGCGAGCCCTCGCTGGTGAAGGGGATGAAGCGTAGATGATTTCTGGTAGAGGAGCAGAGCAAGGCTCCAAACGGAGAGGAAGACAGGCGACTTAGTGAGACTTGAGTCACGGGGAGAGAATTAAAATGGGTAAAACACATATATGCATAGCGACGGTAAGATGTCGCTTAAAAACTAGCGACTAAAATCCGTCGCTACTCTTAAAGTTAATTCGTAATTAAATGATAAAATATAACTCAGCCACGGCAACCATTCACTAACTTAGCAACAGTAAGCCGTCAGAAGGGCTAAATGTCTAAAATGTACGAACTTTTAACCCCTACTCAATTTTTTAACGAATTGAAGGTACACATCTCGACCCCAGTAAAAATATTCAAAATAAATTAGTTCATGTAGTTAGTAGGCTAACTAATTTATCATAAAAAATAACTATGACATTTGCAGATATTACTTTTTTTAGTGAAAATTTTTTTAATTTTACCGAAATTATGACGTCACTAAATAGGATTAAAATTTAACCCCTAGTAAACTTTTATACGCTGCTTTATGGTACACATATCCACTACATTACACATTTTTAAAATAAATCAGTTGTGTATTAGTATATAACAATTTAACAACAAAAATAAATATCACGGATAACAACTAAAACCTTTTTTTTTTTAGTTGATAATTTTAGCGACGGTTAACCGTCATAAATTTAAAGAAGCATTTAGCAACCCATAACCCCTACGGGTAAATATTTATCCGACTATAAGGTAAACATCGGAGCCAACTTCAGTATATATACGGAGGAAGGGGAAAAAAACGGTTTATTCATGTTACAAGGAAGAGAACGATTGAGCATAAAAAATAATTATTGCAGGAGAAGTATTAATATTTTTCTCCTTTCTTTTATTTTTAGCGAGCAAGGCTCCAAACGGAGATGCGTCACTAAATTAGCGACGACAATGAGTCACAGGGAGAGAATTAGCAATGGCTATGCGTCACTATATTAGCGACGTCTATTCGTCACTAAAATATTAGCGACAGCTATTCGTCACTACTCTTATTAGCGACTGCAATGCGTCACTAACTCAGCCACGGCAACCAGTCACTAACGTTAGCAACAGTAAGCCGTCCCGGGGCTAAATTAAAATGTACCAACTTTTAACCCCTACTCAATTTTTTAACGAATTGAAGGGACACATCTGGACCCCATTAAAAATATTCAAAATAAATTAGTTATGTATTAGTAGGTAACAATTTAGCATAAAAAATAACTATGACATATGAACTATTACTTTTTTTTTTATTTAGTTTTTTTAATTTTACCGACGGCATGACGTCACTAAATAGGAATAAAATTTTAACCCATAGTAAACTTTTATACGACTTTATGGTACACATATCCACTACATTACATATTTTTAAAATAAATAAGTTATGTATTAGTACATAACAATTTAACAACAAAAATAAATATCAGATAACAACTATGACTTTTTTTTTTTAGTTGATAATTTTAGCGACGGTTAACCGTCATTAATTTAAAGAATCATTTAGCAACCCATAACCCCTACTAAATATTTATCCGACTATAAGGTAAACATCCCAACTTCAGTATATATAATCAAAAAAAATTATTCATGTTACAAAAGATAACAATTGAGCATAAAAAATAATTATTGCAGGAGCAGTATTAATATTTTTCTCCTTTCTTTTATTTTAGCGACGTCTATGCGTCACTAAGTTAGCGACGGCTATGCGTCACTAAGTTAGCGACGGCTATTCGTCACTAAGTTAGCGACGGCTATGCGTCACTAAATTAGCGACGTCTATGCGTCACTAAAATATTAGCGACGGCTATGCGTCACTAAGTTAGCGACTGCAATGCGTCACTAACTCAGCCACGGCAACCAGTCACTAACTTAGCAACAGTAAGCCGTCCCGGGGCTAAACTGAAATGTACCAACTTTTAACCCCTACTCAATTTTTTAACGAATTGAAGGGACACATCTGGACCCCATTAAAAATATTCAAAATAAATTAGTTATGTATTAGTAGGTAACAATTTAGCATAAAAAATAATCCAAATATGACATTTGCACTATTACTTTTAATTTTTATTTATTTTTTTTAATTTTACCGACGGCATGACGTCACTAAATAGGAATAAAATTTAACCCATAGTAAACTTTTATACGACTTTATGGTACACATGTCCACTACATTACATATTTTTAAAATAAATAAGTTATGTATTAGTACATAACAATTTAACAACAAAAATAAATATCAGATAACAACTATGACTTTTTTTTTTAGTTGATAATTTTAGCGACGGTTAACCGTCATTAATTTAAAGAAGCATTTAGCAACCCATAACCCCTACTAAATATTTATCCGACTATAAGGTAAACATCCCAACTTCAGTATATATAATCAAAAAAAATTATTCATGTTACAAAAGATAACAATTGAGCATAAAAAATAATTATTGCAGGAGAAGTATTAATATTTTTCTCCTTTCTTTTATTTTAGCGACGGCTATGCGTCACTAAATTAGCGACGGCTATTCGTCACTAAATTAGCGACGGCTATGCGTCACTAAAATATTAGCGACGGCTATGCGTCACTAAGTTAGCGACTGCAGTGCGTCACTAAAGTAGCAACGTCTATGCGTCACTAAGTAGGCGACGTCTATGCGTCCACTAAAGTAGCGACATTGATGCGTCCGCTAAGTATTAGCGACTATACAGCTGTCGCTAAAGTATTAGTGACGAACAGCTGTCGCTAACTTTTTACCGGACTTTTAGCGACTATTACCCGTCGCTAATTAGCAACGGTTTTTAGCTGTCGCTAAAAACGCCGTCGCTAATTTCATTTTTTCTAGTAGTGAAAGTATATGATATATAAAATATATAGTACATAATAATAAAATATATAATACACTAATATATAGTAAGTGAATAATTAAAATTGATGATTATCACCAACCGAAATTGAAGTGACTTTAACAATAACTGACAGGGCAATAGGCAATGATGAAATAAATTATGAGTTAGGGCTATGAGATTCGGCTTGGTGTTGAAGCAAGTTCATACTATGAGCGAAATGACTGATTATGTTTGAGAAAACAAAACCAATAGATTAAATTAGGGAGAGATTAGAGCATAATCATGTGTATGTGTGGAGCAAGTGGACACTATTAAAGGTATATGATATATAAAATATATAGTATATAATAAAAAATGTACAGTCAACATATAAATAAACAAACTAATTGATATAAACGAATAAATAAATAAATGAACATAAATGAATAATAACTGAATAGTTCGTGAATGTAAACGAACGAACTAAATCTTGTTCGTGTTCGTTTGTTTAACTAAATAAACAAATATAACGAACTATTACCGAACGGTTAACTGGACACTCTGTTCATTTATACCTCTACTTTAAATCTTTTTTCGTGTCCTGTTTAGGTATTCTCCGTCAATTTGGCAGTTACTTGCACTGAAATCTTGATAAAAAAAATAACAACTTTAGTTCCTAAAATTTATTTATACTACTCTTAGTACCTTAAAACTTTTTCAGCCGACTTCTAATACCCTGAAAGTTATAAATTTAACAAATCAACTACGTCTCTCCTCGCACAAAAAACTCAGGAAGAAACAAAGCCTTTGACTTCCCTAAATTGAAATCGAATCTGGGCATTTCCTCCGACCGCATCTCCATGGCTGTCACATCTCCACGTCCGTTGTATCTCCGTAGCCGTCGCATCTTCACTCCCGTCTGCCAGTTCTTCTCAAAATTGATGCCCTGATGATGAAGAAGCTCGCTGGTGCCATGATATCCAGCAGATCCAGCCAACAATGAGGAACGCGAAAAGGATTCTCGGCTGGCAGGGCTGGACACGAGGGAGGCAAAGGTGAAGGTGTCGACCAGCGGCCAAGTTCAAACCACAATCTGATTATCAGCGAATGGGAGAATCAACGAATTTGGTGAGAAAATAAGCTGAATTTGGTAATGGTGAAGCCGAGAAAGAAGAGGCCAATAGAGATCTGAGTAGGGGCGACCACTGGTGAGCGCGACCGGAGGAGATGTCACAGATTTGGTCAGAGGCATCGGAACGATCCGTGATGAATGGTCAAAACGATTGGCAATGAACGAGCGGCAGGGCTGGTGGCAAAAGCAAAGGAGTCGAAGGTGATGAACGATTTTCCACCAAGTGCACTGATTTTCTGCCAAAGACGGAGCGCAGCGGGTGATGGTGACGATGATGACGATGCGAAGCTGCCAAGCCGAACGTGGTTAACATTGGCGTGGTTGGTGTGTATGATCTATAAATTTTAGGATGTTAGAAGTATGATGGATAAAGTCTAGGTTGTTTAGAGTCTGATGTTTGAGTTTTAGGACTTAAAGTTGTTATTTTTAACCAAGTTTTAGTTAAAATTAATGGCACAACTAACAGAGGGAACCCAAATAGGATGTAAAAAATAAGTTAAGAGACTTTGTTAGGATAAACTGGAGTTATGTGATTTGTTTAAAACAAAAAATAAAGGAAGGAGACCTACCGTAGAGTTTACTCTTAAAAAAAAAGTAAAATGTAAATAATCACTTTCTTTAAAATGACAAATAATGTATGTGCTTGAATGCTTCTTTAGTCGATTAACAGAAAATAATTAGTAGATGAAAAAAATGGGATCACAAGCAGGGAAGTCAACATGTTAGATTTGGTCCAAGTCTAATTAATCTCAAATTTTCCTTACAAATAATCAAATTTGAGTAGTATCTGCTAATGTGGGTAAGATAGTATTGCCTGTTAACCTATTTAAGATATATGTTATTTTTTTAGACATCTTTTGTATATTTTTACGTATATTTTCAAAAGAGTGAATATCTACAATTAATTAATAACTAAAAATTTGTATATTAATTTATTTTAAATTATAATTTTATTTTGAGATAAAATCATATTTTAAATACAAAAATACTAATGAGAGGGGTGTAATTAGAGTCGGATAGAATTAGTTAACTCCGTATCCATATCATGGCTTTACAGGTAGGTTGAGTTTAAGTGACCCTGTTCGAGGAGGATAAGGGTGAATGAAGTATTTTTTTCACATCTTTAAGCACAGGCAAAAGGAGAGAATTTTTAAGCTAATAGTTTAACTAATTTAGAATTAAAGTGTTTTTTATTTGTATTATGATGTTCTATAACAGATTTTATTATCTCATATGAGTGAAATCAAAGTTTTGTTTTTAAAGAATAAGTAAATATGGTATGACAGTCCACCAATGGAAAAAAAAATGCGACATGATAAATTAAGGATAGAAAGTGCAATTAATTCGTATATAAATTAGAAATTACTAACTTTTGGTAATTAAGTATTGCATTTTATTAAGGTTATTTTTGGGATTTAAAATTAAAACTTGACGTGGCAGGCAATTAGCATATCAATTAACGTAGTAATTATTTAATTACATCTGCTTGTCCTTAATAATATACCATATAATAGATATGTGGTGACATGTATTGTAACGTAAGAAGTGCATGCGATGGAGATGGTTAATCCTCTCGACACACATTCCAAGTGCGGCTTAATTAGATTCCTTTAGCTCTCGTTCCTCAATGGCTGGAAATTGGGTTTTTGTCCAATACCGTCTGGAGTTTTCATATCGGACGAGATCAGAATGAAACGTGGCTCCTACCTAAGCCTTCACAGCTGTTGCTTCAGCTTCTACGAAACAGTAAGCAGTCAACTTCATTTTAAGAGTAACCTTTTTTATATTTATTAACAAAAAAAAAAGTTTATGATAATTATCATTAAAAGATTTATGCTAATTAGGCAGTGCTTTTCAGCAATATTGCTAAACACAGATCGGTAAATGACTCGAAATAATCATTGGGTCGGGAATCAGTTGGTTCAATCAATTGAACCAACGTGGATTGATGCCCAGTTATATAATCTATTGTTGTTCTAACGTACTTGATGTTAAATGAAGTTAAATGATATATTTATTAGTATAAAATTTCTAAAAGTAGTATGATAATTCCTTAAAATTTAGATGATTCACTCAAATAAAGTCAAACTATATTTTTTCCTCATTTAAAGAGTCTCAAGTCCTAACCTTAACAATGTCTTTTCTCCTTCTAGCCGCCATCTCCTTCTCATGGTGCTGCTCATCATCCAATTATTTTCATATTTTTTTAGAAGTAAAATTAAATTGCATTTTATTTATTATTTATTTTAATTTTTTATGATAACCTCTCTTTCCTAAATCCTAACACAAATCTACTCATTCTCAATCTCAATCTTATCATGCAACTAAGACCCTC